>CAODLS010528595.1:0-16465 GCA_948243855.1 Flueggea neowawraea
AGCATAGCTCAAATGGGAACATTTTACATACATCTGAATCAAACAATTTGAGACAAAAACTGTAGGGACAAACCCAGAAACCAACATACGAGCATGAGCTTGTTTTCCAGCGTTGACGGCTTTTCGATGGGAGCATTCTTGATATATAAGTGAGATGGTAGCAATTTTGGTACATGGCTTTGCTCAACTTAGTTTGTGCATAGATTATCTATACCATGTCGTTTTTGGGTAAAAGAGCAATCTTGCCTTCATGATATGTAGATGAAGCATGTCGTTTCATTAGAGAGTCGATGCACAAATCGTTACCGTCTTTTTTTTTTGTTTTTTTCTCCTACAGTGATGCCTTGAAAGATGTTCATAGTTGCTGCTGCTTCTAAAACTCATGATAAAGGAACTCCAATCAATAAGGTAAGGGAGAAGGAAAGTATCTATTAATGCACATTAGGGCCATTTGGTGAAAAATGAATCGGAATCGGAGTCTAAGTAAGAAATTGCGGGAATCGAACTTATTGATTTGGCGTGTTTGATTAGTTGTTGACGGAGAATGGAGCTCCACGAAATTTATAAGAGTTGAAGTTCTGGTAGACGCGGGAAAAAGTAAATTCTGTATTTTTGTTTTTTCTTTAACATAAATTAATAGAGTTAATTTTATTCGTGGTCACTCAAAATTAAAGAAATATATCGAATGTTCAAATTGAATTTGTTAAGAGAGATGCAAATTATGCTGCTCATTTGCTCGTACTTTTGTGTAAAAAAAATCATCAATTAATTAATAATACTTCACCGTGAGATTATCATGTAATGCCATATAAGCAAATTGCCAAAGATTCAACAATGAATTTTGTTTTCCACGAACTTTTAGCCAAGCCTCCCAAATCTCCCAAACCTGCATAATGGATAAGGACAACAAATGTTAAAAAAGGGGATAAACTATAACAATAGCTATGTATATGGTTATATGATGCATTTTTGCAAGTCCAGGAGCTCCGTAAACATTTGCAAAGTACGAAACTACTTTTCGAAAGCGTACAAATGTTGGAGAATTTTCGGTCTATGAGTAGATAGCGAAAGAGACTTGAAATGAGAGGAGAGAAATCAACACAAGAATTTAGAGTGGTTCGACCAGCCTTGCCTACATTCACTATTTAAGGCTCACCACTTAAGATTTCCACTATAACGGTGATTGATTTCGACTCAATCTAACAAAGTCAATACAACGAGGTTGATTCCGACTCAACACATCTAAAGCATACACAATGTTGTTTTCTATAGGTTCATAACAAACCTCTATAATGTTATTTTCTATAGGCTTACAACAAATCTATCTCACACTCTTAAAGAGTTTATAAAACAGAATACAAAGATTGAAGCACTATGCTAGAGTTAAATGAATGAGATTGATGCTTGAATTTTGATCTCTAACTTGATTTGGTATTCTTGATGGTTGAAATTGATTGGAGTTTTGACACAATAATTTTTTAGGTTGTTCAACACGTTTCTGACATTCTCTTGATGTATTTATAGTATTCTCATGCCATATGACCGTTGCCTTGAAGAAACTAGTTGTTGGAGTACATTTAATGTTTCTGCAGCTTTCTGTGACTCAACTAATGTACGTTGTCCTTACAAGACGTACGTTGATCATGTTGCATTCCAGTTCACGGACGTTGTGCATATTATGACCTACATTGATCATGTCAGCTTTCCAGTTGACGTACGTTTTTCTTTTCTCGCCATACGTTGTGCACCTTCTCTACGTACGTTATTCTTGGTCTGGAATAATCCAGTAGCCTCTGTTTTCTTCCCATGTCACCTTCACGTACTTTGTAAATTCTTTACGTACGTTGGTGTTCAATGACGCAAGACGTACGTTGAGCATGCTATTTTTCAGATAACGTACTTCTACAGAGCTTTGGTTTGCAACTCTTAGCTTTTCAACATGTTTAACTTCAAGTCAAACGTTTTGCTCATCATTAAAATCTTTTGTACAAAATCAAAATATAAAAGGAACTTAATGTTGATCACACATGATCCAACAACAAATTCAGGGGTTGTAGATTTATTAGGCCAAAATAATTGGCTATAGTTTTTAAATGTCAGCTCAAATTACCCGCATGCCTTAAGCATCGGATTTAAATTGGCCATTAGACTCTTATAAATGTTACAAATTTTACTAGTTCTGGGGGCAATTTGATCAATCATGTAAGTTGGGGACGATAATGGATAGATGGACACAAGTCCTGGAGCTATGTGTGCATTTGGCCTTTTGGTTTGGATCACAGGCCAGGTAAATTGGTTTACAACCGATCGAATTCTTTATTACGGCCGGGCCGAACCGAAGATCACTCACCCGCTTATTCCCGCTGCGTCTTCGCCCTGCCATCACCACCGACGACTGAAACCTAACTGAAACATCAGAACTCCGAAGCGAAAGACTCTCGGATCCTTCTTCATTTCGTAAAACTTAAAAACGACAGCGCAAATGGTGATTTCTGGAATCAATAATCCACAGAAAGAGATAGCCGTTCGCAGAAGAATCGGCAACATGTAATACTGATCTTCTCTTCTTCCTCTTTCTATTTCACTCTGTTTCCTTCTCTTAATTTATCATTTTAATCTTCTTTTCTTTTTCCAATACAGATTCAATAAAAGAGAAGAGGACTTACCTTCTTTGCGAGAATACAACGATTACTTGGAAGAAGTAGAAGACATGAGTAAGTTTTTATTTAATATTTATTTAAAAAAATTAATGTTTCTATTATGTATTTTGTGAATGTGATGATTCAAATTCCACATTGTACAGTACAGAATTTGGTTGAAGGCATTGATGTTCCTGCCATTGAAGCGAAAATTGCAGAGTACCAGAAAGAAAATGCTGATCTAATCATAATTAATCAAGCTCGGAAGGTATTTTGTTTTGTCCTTGTTTTTGCTATCACGAGTTCTGAACTGATTATGTGATTATGTGTTATCGTTGTTGTTGTTTTTGCTAAACTTTTTGCTTCGTTGCATTGATCTTATTTGGTGACTCTGCAAATTGTTTGAACAGGCTGAAGAATTAGCCGCGGCTCTGGAAGCAAGCAAGGGACTGCCTGGTCAAGCAGATAATGATGTGGTGAGTTTTATTGTTTCTATCCATTCAAGCTTATTAAATTGTTATAGCTGCCAAAAAAAAATTATTTGATGGTGGTGAGTGTGCTATTATATTGTTTGCCGTGTGATTTTACAGTAATGGTTGACATTGTAAGAAAGGAGTTGTTGGTTTTTTAACAATCGGTAAACTGGTCAAGTTAAGACAATGAAATTGGTAGTCTAAGCAGTGCAGCCAAGGATTGGAAGCATGATGAATTTTGTCAAACCGAATTGAGCAGCTTGATTTATTGTCTGGTTCTTCACAAGCTCATTTCAAGATTGCATTTGATCTTTTTCCTACTCTGTCAAGTAGATTTTTCTGTTCATTCAAAGTTTGTTAACCAATATATATGTGTTAATGCCTGCAATTGAATCCTCAGCTGCTGTCAAAGAAAAAAGGTGGTCACACATATGAAATGGTTATCTTTGTCAAATCTTTTCAGTTCAATTTTTCTTTTTCTGCTCCAGTTTGTATGATCTGCCTACTGTAGTTGCTCTATCTGAAGTGATTGGTATATCCGTTTCAGTTATAATGTATCATCCTGTTCCTTTGAGAAAGACAATGCAAATCAAGTAGACACCACCTTTATATTTAAAAGAGCAAAATATAACTCTGTTTGGTTTCAAATTATGCTCTTTGACGCTGAGCTCTGATTAAGAAGTTAGAAGTATTTTTTGACACATGGTAATTATTAAATGTTGATAATAAATAGGTAATACTTAAGGCTGGAGGAGGATGGATGTAGAACAGGAGCCAGAAATTGTTCTGTTTTCTTTTTCCATCCCCAAAGGATGTCAAATCAATTGTATTGCATAAACATACAATTCTTCATTGTAGCATTGTTCTTTCGATTGCAATTCAATCATTTGTATGTGATTTGAAACTGTTATGAGCACATTGTTTTGATTGACAAATGGGTTTTTCTAATCACTGGTGTATTTTGGTTGACATATAATGAGCCTGTAGAACTTAGGGGCACAGCTTCAATTGTGGGAACTTTTATGTCTTAAATACATGGGAGATTTCTGTTTGAATGGGGTCAGCATCATTTGATTGACAGTTATTGAGCACCTTTCTTGATCTAAATTTACTTGGGGCATTCTTCTTGCGAAGGTTAGATCCACAAATTAATATTGTTTTAATCAGAACTCTGAAAACAAATATTTCCTAAATTTTAGTTCACAAGTTGAGACATTTTCTTGTTTTCATTATAAGTATGTCAAGTTACCGGATCATGTCCAAGTAATGTTGCGGTTCTGGGATCACAATCTAAACCTTTTATGTTTATTTATTGACCCAGAGCTCTCATGGTGGCATTGGCGTTGAAACTGGGCAATATGCCCCTACAGTCCCCGGAGGACAGCCACGGCCAACTGGCATGGCTCCTCAGCAATTTCCACTAGAAGACATGCAAGGTTATCCTCTTGATGATGAGGAAATGATGAGGCTCCGTGCAGAGAGAGGGAGCAGGGCTGGCGGATGGAGCATAGAGCTAAGCAAGAAAAGAGCACTTGAGGAGGCCTTCTCAAGCATTTGGATATAAATCTCTTTGCTGCCCTCATTTTTTCAGTTTCTGATCTGTTACAGTTACTCCTACTTCATCTGATGAATTCGGGACCGGTTGCGTTGGACCCAGAAGGTAGAGGTCGTAAAAGCGGGTGAATTGCGTTCTGTTTCTGGGTTAATTGTCAACCATCGGTGCTGAAGACAAGTCAAGTATCACTAGACAGAGTTACCTTTGCTGGTATATGCATATGGAGGCAATGTTCTTAGGCCATTTATTCTGGAATTTTACGATGTAAATGATTTTATGTAGTTAGTAGATTGCTTATCGGTTTTTCCATTGCAACATGAGAGGCAACATTGGGGAATCAGTACTTTTCATTGGCGAACAAACGTCTTCTAGGTCCAAACTATAGTTGTTGATGGGTTTGAGCAGGGTTGTAAACATAGTGCATCAAAAATTTTGTTACAATCTATTTGCAACGAAAAAAAAAAAAAGAAGTCTAATTTTTATTACGGTTAACCAGAGAAAGGAATTGGCACGTCTGCAAAGTTCAATCTTAATTACGCTTAACTTTTAGCAACGATTACTAGTTTCATCAGGCATCAGCATTTCAGGGAAAATCGACGACAGTGGAGAGGATGCAATTCCCATTTTCCCTAACTTTTTCACTAATTAATTGCAACTGCCCTTTTTTTCGGGAGTTCAATGGCTTTATCTTCGAGAGCATCCGATAAAATTGGAATGATATAGAGAAGATTAGTATAATCCTAAAAACTCTAGCTGAACTGCCTCTAACATATCAGCGTATAACGTTATGATTACATGAAATTTTTGAAAATTATGAGTTCCTAAATATTTGCATTTAGTCCCTAAAATTAGTTTTAAATTTCATTTGTGAATGAACCGTACACCATTAGCACACTAGTTGTACACTCATTCACACAGTTTATGTGCCTCTGGTAACTATTTGTACAAATAAGCTAAATCAGTTTATGATTTAATTTGTAAATCTTTCGTACACCATTTGTATACTAGTTGGCACTAATTTTACGCTACATAAAACTCTAATATAATTTATTTTTAAATAATATTAAATTTGAAACAAATTAACTGAAATGAACTAAATCAGTTTAAAATTTATTTTGTAAATCGTTTGTACAATGGTTTATATATATATATATACGCCTTCCGTCAAAGGACGCAAAAATGTCAATTTTCTCGTGAAAGGCTGCCATTTTTTTTCTGAATGGGTCTAGATATATTTTCGCAAATAATTTTTTATTTGTTTTTTTAAGAAATATTTTGATGCACATTTTATGTTTAAAAGGTTAGCATTTTAAACATGTACAAAAGTGTACATTTTTCAATAAAAAAGCCTCATATTTTTAAGTAAATCTAAAACAATTATATGCCGCTAGTTAACACTTTATTTGGTTGATTTTAACAATTTTTTTGGGAAGTGTACTTCCTTGGAAATATACTTTCTCAGAAGTAATTTTTTGAGAAGTATAATATAACCCTTGCTTGATTCAGGTTAAAATTCCAAGGAAGTGTAATTTTCTTATTTTAAATAAATATAAGTAAAGATTAAAAAACCTAAGATTTGAGTGAAATATTTTGATATAGGAGACAACTATAATGGATAATTTGGGAAAGAAGCTTGGGTCATCCTTAGTTGTGAAATTTTTTTATTTTTTTCTAGAAACTAGAAAACAAAAAAAAATTTGTTTATATAATACTAAAATTTTCTATTGTTTCTATATTATTTTGGAAGACAAAAACAAAACAAAAAATAAAAAAAAAAGAAATAGAAAATTATTTTCTTAACTAAATTTAGTATTAGTTTCTTGAGGTAAGTTCAACCTATCTAGCTATTGGTGGAGAAATAACTTTCCTAATTCTCAAGGAGTTGGGCTTCCAACTTCAAGAGAAATAGGAGTACAAAATTCAATCAAGTAATATGGTTTTTACCACTTTCCCAAAACTTGAACTTCCATACTTTTTAAGTTCAAAAAATTGACAGAATTGTGACCACCAAGCAAGCAAAGTCTAAAAAAAAAACTTGGATCATTAAAATAAATGTATTTTCATTATATTTTTCACCAAAAATTTGTAGTTAGATTTTTTTTATCTAAATCATTACTTAATATGAAAATCTTGATTTTATTTTTCTAATAAAAAATATCACTTCAATTACTGCAAATAGTCAAAGTGGCTACAACAAATAAAGTAGGAATAAAATACCTAAACATATGAGATAGACAGAGCGACAACTCTTAAACAGAATTACAATTAAGAGTTTGTAAAATGGAATTACATCCTAGCAAAGTTACTTGGACAAGTTACAAAAACATCCCTATTTAGACAATCAATTATAAATAAACTGTTCATTTATTTTCTTCTCACATCATACGACACAACCTATTTTTCTTACATCTTATACAACAAGACACCATTTTTCTTACATTTTTTTACCATAATTCATTTTTATTTTTTTTTAGTTTTAGTCATTGTATTTTTTTATTTTAGTCATTTTTTTGTTTTTTAAATTACTCTATTTTTTAGAATTAACCTAAAATCAACTGTACAAATTTTTTTAAAAACTTTAAAATCAACCTAATAACAAATTTATATGAACTCGACATAAACTTTTTTAAAATCAACCTAAAAAAAACTCTACAAAATAATTTTAAAACCTTAAAATCAACCTAATATCAATTCTATATAAACTCGACATAAAAATTTTTAGAATCAACTTAAAATCAGCTCTACAAATTTTTTAAAGCCTTAAAATTAACCTAATATCAACTTTGTATAAACTCTAAATAAATTTTTTTAAAATCAACCTAAAATTAACTTTACATAAACTTTTTAAAAACCTGAAAAAATGACCTTATATAAACTACATATAAACCTTGAAAAAAAATACAAGCAACTCTTTTCAAAATCAAAAAACTTAATTACACCTAAATAAATATTTTTTAGAAAATTTAGACAAAAATAGGGACTAATTTTCAATATGAGCATATTTTAAAACTTTTCAATAAACTGCATTTCAACTTAATAAAAATTTTAAATCAATCTTATGAAATATTTATAATTTTTTTTATAAAATTGAAAACAATAATTTTAATAAACTATATATCAACTTAATTAAAAATTTAATTCAACTTCATATAAATTTTATATATTTCTTTAAAAATTGCAAACAAACTAATTTTATTAAAAAAATCTGAGAATTTTTCATAAGAAATTGTAAACATTTAAAAATAATTTTATTAAGAAAAAAAAACATAAAAAATGCAAGAACAACGGGCTAGGGTTTCAACAAAACCCTAGCTCACTGTTCTTGTGGCCAGATCTGGGCGCTTTTGGCGGCTACCAGATCTGGCCGCCACCAAGGTCACAAAGGTCGAGGAGCGACGAGAGTGTGGCCAAGGCGGAGAGGAGCATTGGTTCGAGAAGAGAGAAGAAACAAGTTTGACTATTAGAGGAGCAGCGGTTCAAGAAGACAAAGTGTAGATCGGCAGTGGTTTGAAGGCAAATCAAAGGTTGTGAGGTGAATGAGAGAAAGGAGGTTGCACGGAGAGAAAGAGAGAGAGAGGAAGTCGTCGAAGAGAGAAAGAGAAGAGGTCGCGGAACGAACAAGAACAGTCGAAGGGAGGAAGAGGGGAGGCTGAGTGGATGGCAGAGAGAAGCGAAATGGACGAAATCGAGGGAGGGAGAGGAGAGAGAGGGGAAGATAGGAGAAGAACAAAAAGACAGAGAGGAGGAAGAGAGAGAAAAAAGAGAGAGAAGAGTTAATGGTTAAATGAAGAAAACAGAAATATGAGGACTAAATCCAAATTTAGTTCGTTCAGTATGTTAAAAATTCTGCAGTTAAGAAAAAAGCTAGAAAATAGTGACTTTGTAAGAAAAGGTGTCAAAGATAGTGTGTTCGATAATTAGCTCAAGTGACTTGGTCTAGTGGTAGTCAAGCATCTTGGGACCTTGAGGTTATGATTCAATGCTTACAGTCAACACTAATAGAGTGTTTAATATCTTGATTTTAATTTTTGAAAGAACTAAAGATAACTATAAAAAAATAGTTATTCTAATTTCAGTTCCTTTTAATTTAAAACCCGATAGGTATAACTAATTTTTATGAAAATCCATAAATTATACCGATACATAATTAATGTAATTTCTAAAAAAGTATAATGCATTTCATTTTACGAATTTATGTTAAAAATAATTACTTTTTCAATAATTAAAATCATGTTTTCAGAAAATAATATAAATTATTAACTAAATTAAAATATTTCTTTTATCAATAAATAATAAAAAAATGCATTTTGCAATAAATAAATGGAAATTTTAGTGTCCGAATGTCTATAGGAGAACTTGCATGTATATAACTTCCGATCTGCTTCCATGCTCAGCCCCTGAGTTTATTTTTGGTATTAACACGAGCTTTTTATTATAGGAGTTTCTTGCCACCAAAGCTTAACTGCTTACCTATTGCAATCGAAATCGTCATTTGATTTTACAAGTTTAGGTGAGCGTGTTCATTTCTTGCAAACGAAGTTGTTGAAAGGCCATCAATACACAATTCCGCTGGTTGTTAGGGTTTGTGCAAAAAGAAACGTTCCGGCTCCGTCGTTGCTTCCGCTCAAGAAATGTAAGTTTGACGCCGATAATTTGTTGTCTTCTGATGGGGTTTCTTGGTATCGTGTATGTCTTCTTGGCAAAGGAGGGTTTGGTTCAGTTTATCTCGCCAACACCGATGAAACTCACGGTCTGCCCTATCAAATAGGAATTAGGAAGTACTGTTTCCAGGATATATCATATATGGATTTTACGGATAAAACGGCAAGTCGTTCAAAACTTGGTTTGCTGTATGTATATAATGTTTGCTTCTTTTCCTCCCGACTTGCTCCCTAGAGAAGCAGCCAAAAATGTAATAATCAAATCTAAAAGGCGCTAATTGTCCTCCATTGCTTCAATTTCCAATATCTCTCTCTACAACAGCAGCAATAGCCCCACTAAAAAGGTACGCTTCTGGTGAAGCATCAAGCTTTCACACCATTTTAATGCTTAGTAGAAGCTTGTGTTGAGAACTAATGGCCTCCTCGCTTAGATTATCCAATTCAATAGACGCATTTGATTCAAAGATTCAACCTTCTCAGCAAACCCACTTCATTTTCCCACCAATTTCTCTGTTTTCCTCATTTCTGGTTCCTTTCATTTACTTAGAGCTTGTAAATTCACTTCAGTCAGTGTTAAGGTCTCTAGCATTGAATCTGAATTGTGTGAAACCCATGATGCCGGGTGGTCCAGTTCCCATGATATTGATTTGGTTAGTGATAGCGTGGCTGAGAACTTTGCTGAGAAATGTTCTGGTTTTGAAAATGAATTCAATAAGAAGTACAGGGTTCTTAAGAGAAAGACTAAACCAGATATGGCTTTTAAATTTATTTGCGTAAGGAATGGAAGTGAACGAGGCAGTGAGGATTTTTTTTTTGTTTATGATGGTGAATTTGATGTTCCTCACTCGGCTCTTCAGCCTAACTTGACCGTAGAACAATGCAATTTGATTTTGAAGCGGCTTGAGAGGTGTGGTAGTGATAGCAAAGTCTTAAAGTTCTTTGAGTGGATGAGGAGTAACGGGAAGCTAGAAAGGAATGTGACTGCTTATGATGTGATTCTTCGAGTTTTGGGTAGGAGAAAAAATTGGAGCTTTGCAGAGAAATTGATAAGAGAATTGAGTAATTGTTTAGGTGATAAGCTAGATTTTCGAGTTTCCAACACTCTTATTTGTGCTTGTTCTAAACGGGGGCTTGTGGAATTGGGTGGGAAATTGGGACTTTGGGGGCTTTGCACATCGATCTTATTTGGTGACTTTGCAAATTGTTTGAACAGGCTGAAGAATTATCCGTGGCTCTGAGCAGATAATGATGTGGTGAGTTTTATTGTTTCTATCCATTCAAGCTTATTAAATTGTTATAGCTGCCAAGAAAATTTGTTTGATGGTGGTGAGCTTGCTATTATATTGTTTGCCTTGTGATTTTACATTAATGGTTGACATTGTAAGAAAGGAGTTGTTGGTTTTTAAAAGTCGGTAAACTGGTCAAGCTAAGTCAAAGAAATTGGTAGTCTAGGCAGTGCAGCCAAGGATTGGAAGAGTGAGGAATTTTGTCAAACCGAATTGAGCAGCTTGATTTATTGTCTGGTTCTTCACAAGCTTATTTCAAGATTGCATTTGATCTTTTTCCTACTCAGTCAAGTAGATTTTGTTGTTCATTCAAAGTTTGTTAACCAATATATATTGAACCATGTGTTTGTGATTTGAAACTGTTCTGAGCACATTGTTTTGATTGACAATGGGTTTTTCTAATTACTGGTGTATTTTTGTTGACATATAATGAACCTATAGAACTTAGGGGCACAGCTTGAATTGTGGGAACTTTTATGTCTTAACTACATAGGGGATTTTCTGTTTGAATGGGTGAGCTTCCAATCCCAACATTTGATTGACAGTTATTAAGCACCTTTCTTAATCTAAATTACTTGGGGCATTATCCTTGTGTAGGTTTGATCCACAAATTAATATTATTTTTAATCAGAACTCCGCAAACAAATTTTTCATAAATTTTAGTTCACAAGTTGATATATTTTCTTGTTTTGATTATAAGTATGTCGAGTTACCAGTTCATTTCCAAGCAATGTTGTGGTTCTGGGATCACAATCTAAAACCTTTTATGTTTATTTATTGACCCAGAGCTCTCAAGGAGGCATTGGCATTGAAACTGGGCAATATGCCCCTACATTCCCCGGAGGACAGCCACGGCCAACTGGCATGGCTCCTCAGCAATTTCCACTAGAAGACATGCACGTATCCTCTTGATGATGAGGAAATGATAAGGCTCCGTGCAGAGAGATGGAGCAGGGCTGGCGGATGGAGCATAGAGCTAAGCAACAAGAGAGCACTTGAGGAGGTCTTCGCAAGCATTTGGATATAAATCTCTTGCTGCTCTCATTTTTTCAGCTTCTGATCTGTTACAGTTACTCCTACTTCATCTGATATATTTGGGACTGCTTGCATTGCACCCAGAAGGTAGAGATCGTAAAAGTGGGTGAATTGCTTTCTGTTTCTGGGTTAATTTTCAACCATCAGTGCCAAAGACGAGTTAAGTATTACTAGACAGAGTTACCTTTGTTGGCATGTGCATATGAAGGCAATGTTCCCAGGCCATTTATTCTGGAATTTTACGTTGTAAATGATTTTATGTAGTTAGCCGATTTCTTATGGGTTTTTCCATTGCACAACATAAGAGGCAAATATTGGGTAATCAGTACTTTTCATTGGCAAACAAACGCCTTCTGGGTCCATTCTTTAGTTGTTGATGGGTTTGAGCAGTGTTGCAAACGTGGTGAATCGACAAGTTTTGCAGAGAAATGAAAATCAAGTCGTATTATTGATGAGAAGTTACAATATATATAAGAGTTGAGCTCGCAGCTCAAGTAAGTTGGCTGTTGCATTGCAGCTCTGCTTGCTGAGCCTGAGTAAACAAGCTGAACAAAATAAATAACTTGTTCTAGAATAATCTTGAGACCCTCTTTAATGCTGAACATATATGGTCAACAAGTTCAGCTTGGAGATATTGGAATGAAAAAGAGTTGGAGACAATGGTTTGGTAAAAAAATCTGCTAGCTAATGATGGCTGCGAACTAGAAGCAAGCTAATGATCTCTTGTTTCAATATTTCACGAACCAGATGACAATTGATCTCGATATGTTTGGTTCTTTCATGAAAAATAGGATTTTGTGCAATGTGAATAGCAGTCCGATTATCACAAAACACTGTTACTGAACCCGCATTAGATTGGTGGAGATCCTGAAGTAGATATAAAAGCCATTGTATCTCACAACAGGTGGAAGCAAGTTCTCTATATTCAGCTTCAGAAGAAGAGCGAGAAATGGTGTTTTGTTTTTTTGCCTTCCAAGAAATTAAACAACTTCCAAGAAATATGCAAAAACCAGTCACTTGTCGTCTAGAATCTTGACAAATAGCCCAATCTGCATCGGAATAAGCTTGAAATTTCACATCGCAGCTGAAAGAAAAGAACAAACCTTGACCAATTGTTCCTTTCAAATAACGAAGGACACGATGTGCTGCTAATAGATGCTGTTCAGTAGGAGCTGGAAGGAATTGTGATAGCTGTTGAATTGATAAAGTCAAGTCTGGTCTAGTGGTTGTCAAGTAAAGAAGTTTATCAATCAACCGTCAATACGAACTGGCATCTGCTAATGGAGTCCCTTATTTGGAGAGCCTGCAATCATGAGTCATGGGGTTTGGATTCAAGGAGACCGTTTTCTTTGAGCGGATCAGGAACAAATTTCTTTTGCAGACATGAATACCGTGCTTTGATCTAGCCACTTCCAAGCCTAAGAAATATTTGAGCTCCCCTAAATCTTTGATTTTGAATGTCTCATGAAATTGGTTTTTGATTTCAGTAACGAACTGCATGTCCTTACTGATAGTCTATCACATCATCAACGTAGATGAGAAGAGCAATAAAAGAATTCATTGTTTTCTTGACAAATAATGAATAATCTAATTGTGCCAAGGAAAATCCCTAATCAATTAGAGTAGAAGAAAGCTTGGCATACCATTGGCGGCTAGCTTGTTTAAGCCCATAGAGGAATTTATGCAGCTTTAACACTTTGACAAGCGGAACATCGTAGCCCTCTGGTGGCTTCATGTAAACTTCCTCATGCAAGTCTCCATGTAAAAAGACATTGTTCACATCAAGCTTATGTAAATACCAATTTTATGAGGCTGCTAGTGCTAAAATCATGCGAATGGAGGTCATTTTAGCAACTGGACTGAATGTGTCTATAAAATCCACACCTTCTTGTTGAGTAAAACCTTTAGCAACAATTCTATCTTTGCATCTTTCGATCTCACCATTGGCTAAGTGTTTGATCAGAAAGACGTGTTTACAACCAACGAGAACCTTACCAAAAGGAAGATCCATCATGCTCCAAGTGTTATTAGCTTCCAAGCTGTTATTTCAGCTTTAATAGCATCTTGCCAACATTTATGCTTTACTGCCTCTGAATAGCTTTTTGGCTTAGCAATGCTATCAATGGCAACAAAACAAGTGAAGTGAGAAGAAGACAACCTGGAGTATGTAAACACTGTAGACAATTGATGTGGACTCTTGTGAAATGATTTCTGTAAAGAATGAAGTCGAGGAACGCGTTGACAATCGTAATTTTGCAAGTAAGAAGGCACGTGATGGTTTCTAGTTGATTGACGGAAAGGAAGAGTAGCAGTAGTAACATTGTCATTAAATGCATTTCTGGAACCACTAGGGGAGGAGAAAGATCTGTGAACAAAGTATTATTACCAACCTGTATATCAGAACTATAGGAAGAGGAGTGTGTATCTGCAGGACACGAGTTAGAAGAGAAGGAGCCAGGTTATATCAAATCAACAAATAAAAGTGGGTCATCATATGAAATGTCTGCAGAAACAGGTTGAACAAATGGATCAGCAGAAGCTAGTTCATCAGATGGAATTTTTGAGTGATAAGGGAAAACATTTTCGTAGAAAAGAACATCCCTTGTCACTTGAATCTGGTGAGTGGTCAAATTTAAGACTTTGTAACCTTTAACACAGATTTGAAACCCAAGAAAACACACTTAGTTGCTCGAGGATCGAACTTGGTTATGTTCCGAGCATAACTGGACATGTAACATAAGCAGCCAAAGACCTTTGAATGATGATAGGTAGGAAAGACTTTGAACAACATTTCATAAGGCATTTTATTACCAAGAACAGGAGGAGTCCTGTTAATAAGATAGACAGCATGTAAAATGCATTCTCCCCAAAACTTGATAGGTAAATTGCTTTGAAATCTCAAAGCCCTTGCTACATTAAGAATATGCTGGTGCTTTCTTTCGACCAAGCTGTTTTGCTGTGGGGTATAAACGCAAGACTTCTGACGTATAATACCATGAGAAGCATAGTAAGAGGGCATATCAAACTCAGCACCATTGTCAGTACGAATGGTCTTTACTTTGCATTGAAATTGAACTTATACATATGTAACAAAGTTTTGCAAATATAATCTTGCTTCTCCTTTATTTACCATTAAGAGCACCCATGTAGATTTGCTGAAATCATCAACTATAGTAAGAAAATAGCGATGATTATAGTATGTAGGAGTGGAAATCATCAACTATAGTAAGGAAATAACGATGATTAGAGTGTGTAGGAGAGGACATAGGTCCCCAAATATCTACATGAATCAAATCAAAAATACATTCTGAAATGGAATGACTAAGAGGAAATGATAGTTTCTTTTGTTTAGCTAAATGACAATAGTCACAAGGAGGTGAATGTCGAGGAGTTGATAGGTTGCAAACTTTTGCTAGAAGGATGTCTCATACGATAGTGCCACTAACTTGCTAGCAGATAAAACTGAGTGATGTCGAGGAGTTGATTAAGGAACAAGTAAATGATACAAACTGGACTGTTGTTTAGCTTGTCCCATTGTCATCGATTATTAAAGGTCTTGAATCAAGCAAACATCATGATGAAAAACCAAACAACAAGAACTAGTGGCAGTGAACAGCATAGTGGAGATCAAATTATAGGAGAATAGCGGCACAAACAGAACATTAGTGAGTATCAATGAAGGAGAAAGCTAGACTATTCCGATGTGAGTGACTTGCACAGTAGCATTGTTAGGCAAGTTGACAAACATATTTGTCACTGATTGATAATCAGAAAACCAATCAAGAGAACTAGCAACATGATCTGTGGCTCCACTATGAAGGATCCAGTTTGAAAGTTTACCTTTAATACCAAGTGATGAGAAAGAAGCAGGGACGGTATGAATTTGTGGAACAGCGTTGCAAGGAGATACATCAGTACTATGTTGGTGAGAAGAGATGTGGGAGCATTGAAGTGTGGGAGCATTAGGACTAATGAATGATCCGCCATTTGTTTGATAAAAGAAGTTTAGAAAAGGAAGAAATGAAGCAGAGAAAGAGGAAGAAGTCGAGAGAAAATGAGAGAAAAATAGCAGTTATAATAGAAAAGTATGAGTGTTTGGTTGGGATTTTGAGAGAAAATGCTCTGGTACAATCACAAATTTTGCAGAAAAATGAAAATCAAGTTGTATTATTGATGAGAAGTTACAATATATATGTAAGAGTTGAGCTTGCAGCTCAAGTAAGTCAGTTAGGATTTAAAAACCCTAGCTAACCGCCTATGACATATCGGGAGATGCAGAATAGTGGATTAAAGCCTGATGAGACAACTTATCGTTCCTTGATTGAAGGCTGGGGTCGAATTGGCAATTATAAGGAGGCAAAATGGTGCTATAAAGAGCTGAAGTGGTCAGGGTTCAAGCCTAACTCATCCAATTTGTACACCATGATAAACTTGCAAGCTGAACATGGGGATGAAGAGGGTGCTATCAGAACCGTGGGTGATATGCTGAAGATGGGATGCCAATATTCATCAATCCTTGGAACCCTATTGAAAGCATATGAGCGAGCTGGAAGGATTAATAATGTCCCTCTTATTTTGAAAGGTTTTTTTTTTGGACATGTTTTGGCCAACCAAACTTCTTGTTCAATTCTAGTCATGGCGTATTAAAAGCATAACTTGGTTGATGATGCTCTGAAAGTGTTGGCCGAAAAGAAGTGGAATGATCCCGTTTTTGAGGATAACTTGTATCATTTGTTAATTTGCTCGTGCAGGGAGTTGGACCATCTTGAGAATGCTGTTAAAATATATAATCAGATGCCCCATTCTACGGATAAGC
>CAODLS010528761.1:0-12840 GCA_948243855.1 Flueggea neowawraea
TCATATGTGCCTCACAAAGACTGGTTTGAAAACCATTTAAAAACTATCACATGCAATATACAACATGTATACGTATATACACACTATATACATAGTATGATTTTCAGGAAAAAAACGTTTCTAAAATGTTTGCACCAAAAACAAACACATACACTTTAGTAAAATACTATCCGTAGTATTTCATTTTTCTTAAAACATCATATACTTATCATGAGATCATAGAAATCGTGGTGTGGTCTATGCCACTCTCCCACCATATTATGATCGTGGTCATGCAATTGATCCATAATCCAATCATGTGCCATCATTAGAACTACATGGCTACCGTCTACCTCGATAGCTAGGTTATCACATGCGATGATATACCAAAGGATACGCACCCCGTATCAAAGGTGTCCCACAATCAAAACATAATCAAAACCATGCATATATCATTGTCAAATCATGTAGAAAACATATATATATATATATATATATATATATATATATATATATGTGTGTGTGTGTGTGTGTGTGTCAGTATTCAAAACAAATATGTGAATATTATTCACATACTCTTTTTCATATAATTAACCAATCCGTAGATTAGTCAGATTTCAAACATGTGTTATACACATAAAAAATAATATAAATTTCAGAGACACAACCTATATGTCTGAAGCTGTCATCCACTCACCTGGATGTCCAAGCTCTAGGAATCCAAATCAAGCACTGCTGGTGGGTGGCTGCTGGTGCTGATAAGTACAAGATGCTGTAACAAATACAACATAAGAATCATCAAATATGGTACTGTGGTCGTACCCAAATTGCGTGCAATTTAATGCATATGCAACCCTCAGAGATCGCTCAAAATCCCCTAAATTCTCCAAATTAATCAACTACAAAACGCCACAATTTGGTCCATCGGAACCACTGTTTACTCGAGTTACCCAGAGCTAACTCGAGTTAACTGATGTCTGATTTACTGGAGTTAACCTATGAATAACTCGAGTAAATCATCCCTCACTTTACTCGAGTTAACCCAACTTAACTCGAGTAAATCTGGGCTTATCTTACTCGAGTTAACCAAACATAACACGAGTAAACCACTTTTCCAGATTATCCAGCTCGACCAATTACTCAAATTGACCGATAAAAATCATTTTTAAACCACTACATATACTCTAATCATCCTCCTGAACATGAATCTATACTCCAATCCATCAAAGCAACACGAATTCTCACAAATTCACCCTGAACCCGAATTAAACCTAGAACATAATATACATGATCATACAAAAAACATGAGAAAAGAGAGGATTGGAGACCCAATCTTACCTCAAGAAACCCAAAGGAAGTGCTGAAGAACAACTTGAGAGAGATTTAAGGCGTCTGAGAGGAGTGGATCGAAAGAAATGAAAACTTGAGGTCGATTTCGGGTCTTTAAAGATGAAGAACACCGACTCGTCGTTCTCAGATAACTCGAGTTACTTAATGATATAACTTGATTTATATGGACCTTTTCTAACTCGAGTTGCAATTATGGATAACTCGAGTTCTATAAGGGTCACACAACTCGAGTTACCTCTAACTCTAACTCGAGTTATCCACTCTCTAGATTCATTACTCAAGGTTCCACAACACAATCCTACATGCTCATTAGCTTAATCAACTATTAATCTAAACTCCCATCGCTATAGGGAATATAGCCGAAACGAGCGGAATATTACATTAAGACCAATAATTTAGATATACAAAGGTGTACAACATAAATTTTAGAACCAATGGTTTAGATGTACAAAAGATGTACACTATCAACTTTAGGACCAATAAATTAGGTGTACAAAAAGTGTACAACATGAACTTGAGGGCCAATAATTTAGGTGTACGGAGGTATACAACATGAGCTTCAGGACCAATAGTTTAGGTGTACAACATGAACTTTAGGACCAATAATCTAGGTCAATGGTGGATCCATATGGGGTCGGCCGACCCCACGTGCAGGGGTGGGAGACCCCTATTACCCACTCTCTCCTCCCGCCCTAGTAACCCACTCCACCGCCACCCCCTGCTCTGTAACTCCTCCAAAATAGAGGAACTGAGGATGAGGAAGACATCTCGGGACGACGATGTTTTGTTTTTTTTTTAATCTCTTCAGCGAACGACAAGTCGTTCTCAAGAGAACGACCTGTCGTTCGTTGAGTAAAAATGAGAGCAGGCAGCCAGGGACTGTTGTTCACTCCATTTCTCACTCAATCACTCTGCCATCTCTTCCTTAACAGAACAACAGATCTAGAACTCTAGATCGACTCGCCACCGCCCATCGTCGTTCACCGCCGCCTTCTTCTCGCCGCCCGACGTCGTCCGGCTTCCAGTAAGTCAAACTCCTTCAACTATTTTTTTCTTTTGATATTAACTGATTTAGGGTTTTTATATTTTTAGGTTTAGATTCAATTTAATTGGATTGTTGAGTTATATTGTTAATTAGATTCAAGTTAATTGATTTAGCAACTTGAGATGAACGATTGGCTTTGTTTTATTGTTGAATAATTGAATTATTTCAGATTTTTTATATTTGTTTTGTTGTTTGGTACTTGGTAGGTTTGTTAAATAGGCAATGAGTTGGATTGAATGAGTTGTTTTTTTTTTCTCTAATTTTAGTTAATTAGAGTTTGTTAATTATTAGCTTTTTAGATTGAATGAGTTGACTTGTTGATTAGATTGAATTAGGTTTGTGAATTAGTTATTAGGTGAATTAGGTATATCAATATCGGTATATTTTTGTTGAAAAAATGTATTTTAGTCAATGTAAGTCTGCTCCCACTTGATGAGATTTCTGGATCTGCCATTGGTCTAGGTGTACAAAAGTGTACTTAAGACCAATAGTTTAGATATATCATATATCTTGTTATAAAGATGTTATTTTTCTTAAATAAATTATAAGGCGTACAACATGAACTTTATGACCAATAGTCTAGGTGTATAAAAGTGTACTTAATACCACTAGTTTAGGTGCATCATATATTTTGTTATAAACATGTAATTTTTCCTAAATAAATTATTAAATTATTCAAGTTTTGTACACCTATAAATGATTTGTTGTTCACACATTTTAACATGAAAATTTTTGCAAATTATAATATATACGAAGCAAAATGTAATTTTTTTCATATCCAAAATTATATGAACCAAAATATAATTATATTATATACATGAACCAACATTACATTGCAAGTCCTAATCATTGAAAAATTGCCAATGAATTATATTGTACATTATTTTTTCATATGCCATTGTAATTCATAAGAACTATATTAGTGAATAATTTTTTCTAAGTTAAATTGTCAAATTTCATGTGCTTAATAAAATTGTTAAATTATAAAACTTGAAATTACTTATATTTAATACACAATATAAATTGTTCATGATATATTACATATTAATAATATGAAAGTATAATAAAAGGTATATAATATTTATATGTATAAGTATATTTTTGTGTAAATAAGCCATATTTCGAGCTTCTACAAGAGCAGACTCACGAGCATGTTCACTAATCTCTAATCGAACTACTTGCGAGTTTCACGAGCCCAGCTTTGACATGTTCAAGTTCGGCTCATCAAAAAAAATGAGCACAACATTTTGTTCGAGATCAGACTTATTTACTAACGAGCTAAGTTCGAACAAGCTTCTAATGAGCTCAAACTCAAGTCTCATTTAAAGCCCTACTTGTCGAAAAGAAAGTACTCTTTCACATATGTAATTTCTTCTGGATTCCAATCAATTTGTTATTTTACCAATACGTCCCATTTCCTTTTTATTACGTCACGCGTCTTCCTTTTAACATGATGGCGGTTGGGAAAACAATCGGCCCTCCTTACTGTTATGCATTTTCTTTTTTTCTTTTTAAATTTATTTTTTTTTGTTGTTTATTTTTTTCATTTTATCCAATAAAAAAATCTGATTTTTTTAAAGTTTTTTAAGTCTACTCAAATTGAATTATTCTATGTTAGATTTGTTTTTTATTTTCATTTAATTTCCTGTCATTTTCTATTTGTTGGTCTATTATTTTCTATTTATTTTTTTTTTGTTTTTATATCATATTTTTTTGTGGATTTTTTTTCTTTCATTTGATTTTTATAATATTAAAAACCGAAAAAAACAAAATGAAAATCCAATATGTTCAATTAAAAAAAAGAAAATTTTTAACACTCAAAAGACAAAAAAAGAAAGTTCATCCATAAAAAAGAGAAATATTGAAACTAAAATATAAAAATAACATAAACAAAAAAAATCAACAAAAAAAACACGAGTTTGTAGTTTTAAAAACCTAAAATAAATAAAAACAAAACTAAAAATGAACTTGATTTTATTTTTGTAATTTTGACTTTTTAGATGGCTATTTTTTGTAATTTTGACATTCGCAGAAATGTGCGAAAATTGAAAATTTGGTACACATTTTTATAATTTTGATTCTCTTGGATATTTTTATGTAATTAGCTCAATCCAAAAAGTAGTGGATTTACGCAAGGTAGGAAAAACAGCCACTGTTCGGGGTGTTTTCGCCGTATTAGAGACTATAATACCGAAAAAGGACAAAAAGCTTGCAATAATATTTCAATTGTCTTCTGAGAGTGAATAACATTAGGGCATGTAAAAACATCATAGCTTGAACAACAAAAACAACTATACGTTTGTTTACCTTTAAGTAAATTAAAAGACACTATATGTAATGTAATGAAGGATTATATCTTCGGGTGAAGTGTCCTGTTCATTGAAGACTTTCCGATTCCTGGATTTCCATATCTTCCATTCGAGTAATTGCCACAAAATTTCCCAAAAGATAAAGTTAAGTAAGTTACCATTTATCAGATAACTACAATATCGTCGATAGAAGCAATCATGTGGACTGACCCTAGAAAGGCGAAACATATGCCAAACTGACATTAATCAAATTCATCTGACAAAGTTGCAATGCACAAGAAGTGGTCTTGTGTCTCCAAACAATCACAGTAGGCACATGTAGCATGATCAACATCAATATAATATTATTGCATCAGTGTCTCCAAACCTATCACATGATTCTTGGTTTTTGGAGTAAATTTAAACACAATGCTTTGCTATGCTATACGCAACTTGAGCTTTACTAGGCGGTTTGGTAATCGTATTAAGAGGGTTCATTTGGTTGTTTGCCTTTGATTTTGTAGCCAAAGTAACGTTTACATATTATATTCCCTTCGGATTGGGCACCTTTTTGTTTGCATTGGTCACGGACATGGGTGATTGAATTTGTTTTCTTGCCCCCGAATTGCTCCATGCATTTGATAATCATTCTGATTTGTTTTTCTTCACTTGATTTAATTGAACATTTAGGATTTTTTGATAAGTACAACTGTACAAGTAGGATTTATTACTAAAATAAAATTCAAATACGATTATTAGATTATTAAGGTCAGTCATTAGTCCCAGAAGCATTAAAAATTAAACCAAATATAGCCAAACATTTGGTCAAGGGTTTTCTATTTAGTCTCGTCTTCCGGCTACTGTTATAGATAAATGTGTTCCCTTCAACCCCAAAAGAGACCTTACAAGCATTCTGCCAATCTCATCTAGAACCTAAGAAAGATAATGGAGAAAGGTGCAGTTGCACTGGTCCTTTTCTATGCGAGCATAACCATGACTATGGTTAATGGCGCATTAGAAGCGCGCGGCGAGGTTGATCAATGGCTCCATAAGCTCACCAAGACTCCTAAGAGGGTAACTCATCTCCGATTTTTTGTTCATGTCATGTCAACCGGCCCTAACACAACCGAGGTAACAGTAGCGAAAGCACCTCAAAGCAACAAATCACCAACTGGCTTCGGCATAGTTAATGTAATTGATGACCTTCTAACCGAGGGACCCGAACCAACATCGAACCCAGTTGGCCGGTTTCAGGGCATTGCTAGCTTTTCTGGTGAAGATGAACTTTCGTTTCTCTTGATCATGAATTTAGTTTTTACAACTGGGAAGTTTAACGGGAGTAGTCTCACCATGTTGGGTCGAGATCCACCGGTTCTTCCACTCCGTGAAATGCCAATTGTTGGTGGCACTGGTCTGTTCCGTTTGGCTTGTGGATTTGCCTCCACAAGGACTTATCATTTTAATGCTACAACTAGCAACGGTGTTTATGAATATAATGTTGTTGTTATTCACTATTAGCTTGTATTAATCAAGTCAAGTAGCATTAATTTGTAACCAAGCGGCACATCCAATGGTTAATATTGATAATATTGATAGCTTATCTTGTACCACTATAATGGTCTTTGTCCGTGTTTATTCTCAATTTTTTTCTGAGTAACTCTAGTCTTTACAATAAAATTCAACTAGTGGTAATTGGGTGCTTTTCAAAATTATTGTAATTAATTATATTTAATATATAACAATATATTATCTAGTATATATTTTTATTTCGTGTAATTTTCTGTATTTTTATTTTTAAATAAGAAAATAAATTTGCATGTAAATATGGGTCTTATAGATTGTCGTTTGATGGATTGAATTTGTAGGTGGACCCACTGCTTGAGGAAATCATGGCCATTAGCATTATATTTCTTATGTTTCTCATATTAGTACTACAGTCAGCCTTAGTGCATTTGTAGTCTTTAAATTACTAGTATAATGTATATGCGCATTGTGTTTGTGGTTTTTTTGTTATAATTTGAGATAAGGAAATGTAATTTTATTGTTCATGATGGTGAAATAAGGCAAAAGATAGTAATTATTGTAACAATAAATATGTAAATTTTGGAATTCGAAACAAAACAAACAATCTAATTTTTTTTTCTTGGAAAATTTTTATCGGCATTTTCTCGTCATCTTCGTCCATTTCTTGTTCGCCTCTTTTGGCTATACTTTTGCGATGCATTAACTTCCCACCATCTGTATGCTCTACATCCACCTTTGTTCAAGACAAGTAAGTTACATTAAATGATGATTGTAATGCTGTGATTAATTTGATGTATGTTAGAAAGAATTTTGAAATAAATTCAAGACAAGTAAGTTTTAACTAAATTCAAGTTTTAATGCAATCATATGCTTAAAGTAAATTTGATAATTTATATTGATTAAATTGATCTATTCAATTTGAAAGAACCTATCTAAATACAATATTTTTTTTATATATGTTCCATTCAAATCTCTGCTTTTTTTTTCACCAAAACTTTTGTAGTTGACGTGGAAGTTCCTCTTGATAATACCACATATAATTTATTGTGCGAGAAAACATGTTGAGGTAGATACACTCCAACATTTGGAATTGTATGTCCTTGTGATTTATTTATCGTCATAGAAAAACATAACCGTATTGGAAATTGTCTTTTGACTAATTTGAAAGGATATTCTTCATCTTTGATGAAGAAAATGGTATCCTTGGTAAGAACACCTATTTTTCAGCATGTTGCCCAACTAAGATTTCTGCACAGATAACATTGTTAAAGAAGCCTTTGCATACCATTCTTGTTCCATTGCAAAGACCATTTGCAGGATCCAAATTTCTCAGTAGTATAATAGGACAATCAATTTTCAACACTAATTGATGAGGAGGAAGACCATTCGAGCATAAACTGTTCAAAAATTCTTCTTGATAATAGTTGTGTGTATCATCAATTGCTGTGTCAAAACTTTTGAATTCTTTACTTTGACCAGTAAACAAATTTATCAATTTGTTATTCAATTAATCCACACATTCATTTGCAGTTGCTAAGATTGCTCGAATGACCATATATTCTGCAGATTGTCCATTCTCATGCAAGAATGGAAAAATTGTAGTAATCAATTCATCTTCTTCTCTTTCCATATCATCATACTTTATGGTCATTTCCTCTGGCAAGATTATCATATCATCTAAAGTTGTTGGTTCTTCACCATTACCAATGCGTAAAAGGAAATCGCCAAATCTTGGATCTGTTCTAGCTCTCACGTTTTTTGTGAATTTTAGTTTCTCCATCCTCGGCTGTAGATATGATTTTACCAAACTGGCAATAACAATTTCTTATCTCGATGCATATGAAACAACACATAAAACTTGTTGAAAATCTCTCCCAAAGACCATGACCTTCCTACCAAAAGGTTCTGAACTTTCTAACATATCTCTTACTCTTTTATCCACTATTTCAATAGAAAACCATTTAGCCATTGGAGCTTCATCCCATATAATTAATTTTGCTTCTCCTATTAGTCTAACAAGTCCACTTTGTTTGGAAATGTCACATGAGCATGATTTTGCTCTAACTATAGGTATTTTGAAACGCGAATGTATTGTTCTACCTCTTAACATTATTGAAGCTGCTACTCCAGAAGTTGCAATAGCTAAAGGAATCATATTTATGAAAAAGAACAATTATTTAAGAGCATCTTGTAAAAATTCCCTAAATAAAAAGGTTATGAACATGTATAACAAAAAAATAAATAAGAAATATATTTTTTTAGCCTGTTGATCTAACATTTAAATAGAAAGTATTACCTCTTGATCTTATGTTGGCAAGTAAGGCTTGATGTAGGAATGTCTTTCCCATTTCACCAAGATCGTCTACAAAGAAAACTCCATTTTTATTTGAATTTATTCTATCTAATATGGTTTTGTATGCAATCTCTTGCTCTGGATTCAGTTTTGATGATGCATCGTAATCTTCAGAAGAAGTTTCAATAGCCTTTTCTTCCTCTATTTCTTTGCTTGTTAGAATAAAGGCAGTTGAATTAACTTGTATAGGAAAAATCATAGTTTTCAATATTTTCCCCCATGCTTTAAAAAAAGTATCTAATACTTTTCAAGTATATTGAATTTGTGTATTAAGAGAATTTTTGTGTTGCCTTTTTATAATCTTTAGACATAGGACAAAGACAATCCTCCTATAATCTCCAAACATTAGTTGGTTCACAGTAGACCAGTATTACAATAAATATCTTTCTAAGTGAATATGAAATTTTGAAAGTAGTTGTTTCTTTCATACATTCTGAAATACTATTATCATCGTGCAATAATCCTCTTTGAAAAGTTGAATCTTTGAATGTCAAATACAAGGTTCTGTCTACTACCAACAAATCTTGAAATGATTTTTGAGATCTAACATGATTTAAAAGCAGTGACAAATAATACCTTTCACCTTCTATTGGATTTGTTCCGTAATTTCTTCCAATCACTTTTCCTTTTTGTTCTTTTAACCCACATTCTAGCAGCTTGGTTCCACACATAATATTCAGGAAACGCTCTGTATAGCAATCTATTAGCTTGTCCAACTGTAGCATAGACATTAAAAAATTCAGTCAACATTGTTCTTTTCATCTTTTCTGAGTTAATAATAATCTCTTAAATCTACACCTTCTGGATATGGTACTATTTGTTGGTTAAAAAGATGATAATGTAAATTTATGATTGTTGGATACATGTAGCTCATTTCAAATTCAAATAGTCTCCATGTTGCTTCTGGTGCTGATATTCATCTTGCTTCTTGAAATTACTCAATTTTATCAATGGTGTTATCTCCTTCTGTTGAAGCAAGAAAGACTACAACTCTATTATGACCCTTATAGATTTATTTGTAAAGATATTTAATTGCTTTCACATATGAGCAAATTTCAACATTGATGTGACAATCATATCTTTGTAAAATATAAGCATTATAAAGTATGACCCATATGTTATCCAAAATAGCATTTCTTGCTCTAACCTGAAATTATGCACATAACAAATAAAGCATGGGAAGAAAATCAAAGTAATTAAATTCAGATTGTTAAGTTAAGATATATTTACCAATCGTTTCTCCATTATTGCTTCTTTTATATATTGGATATGCATCTTCTCCTTGCATAATTTTTTCAGAGAAGGTTTTTGGATAATGAGATTTGCATTTTCCATTGATCATGAACGGATTTTTTTGGATCTTTATCTTCAGAAGATGCATGTATCATATGCTTTACAACTTTTTCGTAGATATTTGTTTCAGTTTCTTTACTTGGTATTTCAGTAGACACAAATTTGTCATATTCATCAATGTTTGTAATCTTGAATCTTGGCTACATTATTACCAAATATGAGCATGAGGTAGGCCTCATTTTTTGAATTCAATGACATGGACATGAGTTGCAACTTTACCAAAAGTTTCTCTTCTGAAAAGTTGTTTCTTCAAGTATTGAATTTCCCTCGAAAAACTCTTGGAACAAGATCAAGTCTATCATGCAATGTTTGACCTTTTTTGAACTTGTCTTTAATTTCTTATCACTCAGGATTGCATGTCATAGTTATGAAAAAATTCGGTTTTCCAAAGCGTTGAACTAAAGTCATTACATCCATATATCGACACCTCATATCTCTAGGCCCACCTACAAAGGATGTTGGTGATACTATTCTTTCTCCAACCTCTTTGCCTCTATTCTCTCCAACCATGACACAATAATATATTACTTGATATAACTCACTTTTGCTTATCTTTTGATTGTGGAGGTAGAAATCAAGTTTTGTTTGTTCAAGTTTGATGTACATATCTACCAGAAATTGTTGCAGCAGTCTTCCTCCAAGAAGAAGTAATGAGATTTCATTATCTTGTATTTGTAATTTGTAACAATAATATTGCCAACAAGAGATATTGTTGCAAATTTGTTCAATGTAACTTGTATGCCAATATATTATAAATAACATATATGTTTAAATAATGCAAAAAATGTATAACTATTAAAGATACAAAATTTTATAAAATAAAAAGAAAAAAAATTCTACATTTCGTGGAAATTGTTACCTTTGCATTCTTTCTCTTTAATATCTTTAACAGTTTCACAAGTAGACAAATTTCGACCATAATCGTGGCTATTATTGCTACTTAAAGAATTTATTTTGATATTTGGATGCTATCCACTTTCACCATTTGGGAATAAACAAAGGATATTGCAATGGGTCGTAACAACCGTTTTTAATATTATGTCTCTTACCTTAATGAGAATGAACAAGTATGTCTCTGTCTGATGCCATATTTGGATTATTACCTTCAATCTATATATCAGTAACTTGATCTACAGTTGGTGCATTATACACTTTCTGATCTAACTTTAGATTTCCTCTTATCACAATTTGAAGATCTTCTAGAGGTTCTTGGTCTTTCAAACTTCAAAAAAACAAAGCATGTAGATTTTTTTTAGTATTTTCATCAATTTTTTCATAATACTTGTATCAACACCAGAATTGAGAATTACATTCATTTGGTTTTGAAGCTCGTTTGCAGTGTCAAATAAGTATACTTGAACTAAACACATGTTACTATTTTCTGGCAGTAAAGAAGGTAAATCATGATATATTTGCCCTTGAGCTTTGAAAGTATAAACACCATTTTTTGTGAAGCAAGATCCTTGTCAAGTTTAGCTCCAAATGATGTAAAAGAGAATATACTGTTATATGCTCTTATATATTTATGGAATTGCTTCGCTTCCTCTGGCTGTGAACTAAATAGATCAAATAAAATTTGTGATACATCATTTGAGGCAAGTCTAATTTGATCGTTAGAGCAACAAAATTTTAGTAGCTCATAATCAAACATGTGTGCTCCACGATGGAACATTCTTTAACACAAATAAATTTTTGTTCGATGTCTCCCTTATAAGTTATGCTAAAACATTTTAAAAAAATAAAAATAGTGGGTTATATTTTATCATAATAACTAAAAAACAAGGGATTCTTTGTTTTTTTTTTGAACTTAGATATTAAATATTACCTTCATTTGAACTTTTTTGCATGAAAAAAGGAATTCTTTTGTTTTTCTTGAGCTCTTTTGGCATTCTTCCTTTCAGTATTTCTGATAAATACATATTCATACGTATCTATGTGCATCAATTCATATTGTTTTGAATACAAATTGAGTGTTTGTAAATAGTTTTGGTACTTCTATGCTTTCTATTGTGTTTTTCAGGTTAATTGATGATGTCTTGGCTAAACGAATGAAAGCAAGTCGAAACGGGGCTTAAACGATGATATTTGAGGCATTGGGAGTGAGACACGGCCTTAGAATGATGAAACACGTCCGTGGGGCACTTAAGGAAGCAAATCCGTGCACAACTGAGCATACACGGACAGAGTTTGGAGGTCCACGGCCGTGGGCATGGGCGTGTAACCCACTGGAACTTGACAACTGCAACACACGAACAAGAGCTTCAACACACGGTCATGGGAGCCAATTACACGGACACAAAGCCGTGTCCGTGTATATGAGGAGGCAAGTCACGGACTGAACTAGAAGTACACGGACATAAATCGTGTCTGTGTCCATTGGTGAGGTCCGGATTTGTTGGGATTTTGATGGCACACAGACGGGATTGCTTGGGCACGGCCGTGCCCGTGCCCGTGTCTTATTCCAGACGCCATAAACCACCTATTTAAGTGAGGTTTCGTCATTGATTGAGGAAGAGCCGACATGGAGACACAAATTCACATATTTGGAGGCCAGAGAACGTGAGAGCAAAGGAGAACAACATTGGGCATCAAGAACAAAGCAATTTCGCGAAGAATTGAGGGATTCGTCATGGGTTTTCCTTCTCTCTCTAGATTTCACTTTGTACTTGTTATTTATCTCTCTTTAGTTATGAACTAATTTTATTGCGTACCTAGATGTGATGAACCCTAGGCAGATTATTTGATATTGGATTATGT
The DNA here is from genome assembly GCA_948243855.1 of Flueggea neowawraea. NCBI lineage: Eukaryota > Viridiplantae > Streptophyta > Magnoliopsida > Malpighiales > Phyllanthaceae > Flueggea > Flueggea neowawraea. Next base: position 12,650 of record CAODLS010528761.1, read on the forward strand.
TATTTATTCAATTGATTTATGGATTGCGACTCAATTGTGATTTATAATGAGTATTGTTTAATTGATTGTTGCTAGCCTTTCGATTCCAATATTGTTTCGTGCATGTGCAATCGAGAGATTCTGTGTATGATAGAGCGTTCATAATTGAGAGGAGTTGCATGCAAACCTAGAGATAGGTCGACATAAATCCT
>CAODLS010528988.1:0-12540 GCA_948243855.1 Flueggea neowawraea
TCGAGTTTGGATCTGAGGTGTGTCGAAGACGTGGCTACGACGATCGAAGAGAGAGATGATGTTTTGAGTGAGACAAAGAGAGAGAGAAGGTGGACAACCATTTATTTTTGTCATTCCCGTCGAAGAAAAAGAGAGAGGGGGACGAGCACGAAGAGCGACAGAGACAAGAACCAGAGAAAAGAGAAACCGAGGCGGACGAGCACGAAGAGAACGAGAGAACGATGCCACGAAGAGAACGAGAGAATGATGCCACGATTAGAGAGAAGGAGAGCAGCGGCAGAGGAGGAGGAGGAGGAAAGGTGCCAGCAGGGGAGCTAGGGTTTCAATAGAGAGAGGGAAGAGAGAATCGAAGGAGAAGAGAAAGAGAGAGGAGAGAGAAACTAATGAGAGAGAAAATTGATAAAATGAGATGAAAATTTGAATTTTTATTTGATTAGATATGACATTTTTAAGAACTAAATTTTAAAAAATAGCATATAACTAAGCTAAACTTAAAAACATGTTTTTTTACTAATTATCAAATTAAGAATAATTTTTATCAAAATTTGAATTTCATTTGAGACATGTGTCATAATTAACTCTTTTTTTAATTACAACAGATCCAATACTACCCCGTTCCCCCAGTCCCAAAAGCCGCTTGACCCCATGTCTACTCAGGACCCAGGCTGGGTGTCCTCCACTGGACTAACCCTGTTGCAGCTGACCCAAATGAATTTAATAAACATATATAAATGTTCTGTTGAACTAGATATTTACTAGAGAGAGCCAAATACTTTTTTTTATGACAATGACAAATAAAAATATTATGTATTTTCGGATTATTGAACTTTAAGAATGTTTTTAATATATTATAGTTCTACAAAGATCAGTCATTTTCTTTAATTTTTATTTTACAATTTACCCTAAATTTGTGATCGGAACATATTATATATTATTTGTTTACCAAAATAAAAGCCTATTTTTTATCTTGATTTTTGCTCTAACTTTAATATGATGGTGCTTTAATAGTGATTATAATTTATTCTCCATTCATCAACTGAACAAAGTTTGACATGATTAAATTTTTACTTAAATTATAATCCTTTTTCTAAAATTTTTATTTCATAATCAATATGACCTAAAGTGACCATTATTAGTTGGGCCAGAAGACTACACATGAGATATTTTCATTGACTAGAAGCACAACCAGTAATACATTTCCAATGGGTCCCAATCTATGCTTTCCTAAATAGGCCCAGTCTATTGAAAACAGTCAAAACGGAAAGAAATGTAATAGGTCAAGATTAATAAACCATTGGACCAGCTACATATTCACTTTTAATCATAATTATTAAATTTACACTGTCAATTTTTTATATTTTAATTTTTTTTTCAAAATTATATGTGTTATTATACCAATTTTTTTAAAATTACGCACTCTTCGGATTTAATTTTTGGAAATTACATTTTTATGCGATACTGTGAATATTTTTTATACGTTATTTATTTTTGTTTATATGTGTTTTTATTTGTTTACATTTGTTTATATGTAAACATATATAAAATAATATACAAACAAATATAAACACATATTAACAAATATAAACAAGTATAAATAACAGTCCGTGAATTTAAAAATTATATCCGTGAATTTAACAATTACAACCGCACGAACGAAAATATTATAAGGTGTATCTGTAATAAATATATTCAAGCTGTACAAAACAAATTTTGCAAAGTTTTTATGCTATGTGGCTTAATTATCACTAAACCATTTCTGATGAGAATCATTGTTTCATTGATAATTTTAGCATAGTGTTAATTTTAATTATTAATTAATAAATGAAATTACTTATCAAAAAATAATATATTGAATTATTAAAAAAAACTGAATTTCACTGATCATCTATCAAAAAATCAAAACACATCCGTGCATTCTTCTATATATAGTCTTCATTTGGAACTAACGTGAAATAAATGTAAACAATTAAAAATAGAAAGTAGTATCAAAACTAGATTCCCGAGCCAAGAAAGTCCTAGTTTTATGAAACCAAATCATTACTTCCCTATCTCCCAAGAATCAATACTCACGCGTCAAATCAATACTCACGCGTCAAAACAACCATGGTGTTTGTTTGCTAAATATGTGGTAAGTATATTTATTATTTATCTCAATTTTTAAAAAAATATGTCAATTTTTCTAATTTTTTACTATTTAACCTATTTGCAATCTGCTTACGTAAAGTTTGCCAATTTTTTTGACCTCAGCAATGCAGTTAATGCTTATTTTTGACGTGTTTTAATGACTTCATCTGTAATACAAGCCTATGGGAGCTCAACACAACGAGGCAAAGCACAGTGAGGTTGGCTTCTAACAGAGTTGCCATAGAAAGGGTTCATTCATTCGTGAACTTCATTACAGTCGCACACAAAATTCCGTACCATAATGTCCATTTTTAGCCCTTTCCCTGAAAATATGATCTGTCCGAAGCTGATTTCGGGTACGGAAATAGATTCTGGTGTGGCCAAGATCCTGAACCACAAAAAGGGCAAAATTTTGCTGCAAAATGGGACAAAATTGAGAAGATAAGAAAATGCCTCATGCTTACTCAAGCAAGAACCTGCTCATGCCACAAACAGAAGAAATGCATCAACACTTTCTCATTTGACTAACATGTGTTGGAACAACTCAGGACAAATAACCTTAACTTCCTCATCATAACCTCACATGTGACTGCAAGATCTCTATCATTATCAACTTCAATTTTCCTCTGATACCCTTCACCTGACCGACTGACTCCATCTCTTCTCTTCTTTCCTCCTGAGTGGCCACCCTATAACGAGCAAGATTCAAGATCCACCACCAATTGAAGGTGACCCACAAACCTAATCGAAATCATCGTCTCTGTTTTCGTGGCAATCGATGATGTTGCTAGTTTCCCGTAGGATCTTATTTATAGCAAAATAGACTTATTTATATCAAGCGACGACAAGTAATTCAATATTTAAATTCTCAACTTTCATTCATTTTTATTTTGAGAGGAAGAAACGTCAAATTAGATTGAACCATTGCGAAGCTCCGGTCAGTCCAAATCTAGACCCACCCAAAACAAAGTTGAAATCCGGCCCAATTAAGATTGACTAAGCCCATGATTACAAACTCTACTAAATATTTTGATCAAGGCCGACCCTCATAGGCAGGTAACTCTAAAAGAATCTGCCCGATCAGCCCGCCCCCGCTCTACCAAGTACCCAAAATACACGCCTCCCCTTTGCCGTCGCTCTTCCTTCGATCTCTCTCTCTCTCTAGATCGATTGAATTGCCTCTAATCCGCCGGATCCAAGGAGTGGGCCATAAATTCGGCATTTAATCTACAAAAAAAGGGACTAATATCTATTGAAGCTGTCCATTGGCCTTAATTAACCTGGCAACATTGCGCCACAGGCCGCTGAAGCCCAGGACAATCTGAAGAGTTGAAGCAACAATAAGAGAACCTTGGATTGCACGCATTGTCCTCTTAAATTTTTGTAGTCAGACCAAATACAGTCAATGTCAGATGCAAATAATGATGATAATAATAATAATATTTGTTCCCTCCAATTATTTTTTTTTATCTTCACATGAATGACAAGATATAATATTCTGGGTATTCATTAAATCTGATGGAAGAAAAGAGTGGTCATAAAACCTCAACAGGGTCACCATTATCATTGCTAAATCCACCAGCAAGGATGATTGAAATTATGGTAGGGACAAAGTTGTAGGAGCCTCCAATAACAGCGAGCAATCTAGTTCCAAACAAACTCTGGAGCAATGTGTTCAAACCAGCAACAAAAAGCAATGTCTGGATCACCCAGCCTTCTCTCTCTACGAAGATGGAAAATGTTGCATAAGGGACAAGGCCGAACCCACAAATAAATGCCTAAACTTGTAACTTTTTTCCATTAAGCCTCTTAACTTCACAATCTTCCTATGAGCCTTTAAACTTGTCAATTTCATTCTATTAAGGCAAAATTAGAATAATTTCCGTTAATTGGTCACGTTAGATAACGACGTTAAGAAAAGTTGAGGTTGAACCCATAAGTAAATCCTCCAACTTATAACTTATTTTCCCTTGAACCCCCAACTAGTTAAACTTCCTATTTAACCCATCAACTTATAATATTTCATTATATTAAGGTTAAATTCATTAAATGAGCTATTTAGAATAACGTTGATACTCATTTTGATGACATGTCGTGGGTTTCACATTTGTTTTTAAAACTATTTCCTTCATCCCCAATCCTATCGCCAAATATTTTGAAAACAAATGTGAAATTATCAGGTATTAATGGGTTGAATTTTTAGTTTCAGCAAAAAATAATAGTTGTTTTAAATCTTTTTAGACATAACTGATACAATTTCAACATCATTTTGCAAAAACTATATCAACATCATTTTGAAAAAAAAAATATATTGTTTTGGACAAATACTGGTTTAGTTACTGGATTATGAAAGACTATTCCATGTCATATTCTTTTCTTTTATTTATGTTATTGATTCTAAGTGAGGATTGTTGATAGAAATGAGAATGAAGGAAATAGTTTAAAAAATGTGAAGCAAATGACATGTCATCAACTTGAGTAACAACGTTATTCTACATATCTCATTTAATAGATTTGGCTATAATAGGATGAAATTTACAAGTTGATGGGCTAAATAGGAAGTTTAATGAGTTGGGGGGCTCAAGAAAAAATAAGTTACAAGTTGGAAGGCTTATTTATGGGTTCAGCCTTAACTTTTCTAATGCCGTTATCATGAACAAAAATTGTTTATCTATAAGATTGTTTAACTCAACTAGAAAAGAGTTCGGAACTCCATCCTCCAAAGTTGGAAAAAGAGGAATTATTTCAACATGGCAATGATCATATTTGGATAAATATACAATAACATTTAGAATAAGATAAACACAACTTCAACATTTTATCTCTTAGATCTGCAAGAAATTTTCCTACTATTTTGAGAGTTTCATCATCAAATATCACTAAAGAAGTACTTGAAGTGTCATCGTCAACCCAGACTTGAATCTTGAATCTAATAAATTAATATATGTTTCATGTAAATACATTGATACGCCGTAAGCATTAAAAAAGCATAAGTAAAAAAGTTGAGTTAAAAAATAAAGTCGTACCTTGACTTGACAAATTTAACATATTTGTAGCAAGTATCTCACCAGAACTTGGCGCCATTTATTTTCACTTTTTTTAGGCAAGTTTCACAGGAATTGTAAAACCAATTGTGGTCTGTCTCAATTAGTGAAATAGTAGCCAGAACCACACATGCATATTCCTACAAAAAAATATGTATGAATAATTTGAACAAAATACATAAAATACTTGGTTTAAAAAATAAATACATTCTACCTGATTAATTTCTGCAACTCATCAAGCCTTTTCTTTTGACAATTTTGAAGCAGGTCTTTTAATATTTGAGTAAATACTCTGGCCGAACAAATGATTAACTCGATTTGAACTGTCTTCCCTATTGGGCAAACTGTAATGTTGAAATATTAAATTTTAAACCAAAAATAAAGTACAAACATGACAGATTATAAATTTGACTAGTGAACTAAATACCTATCCAAGAAGTTATGAACTTCATCCATCTCAACATTAAGCAGATGTTTTGAACAGAACATGGCATTTGACACAGTCACATTTTCTGGTCATAAAGGATATTAGATAAACAAATACACGTAGTATTAAATAATACGAAAGAAACATATTTAGTCTGTTGAATGCATACCATCCCAAATTTTGATTCTAGCAAATTGAAGATTAACAACAACTCGAGCATGATTAGCATTTTTTGCATATGCATAAATTTGATCGGCATAATCACCCCAGAAAGTGCAACTCAAAATGTTTTCCCTAAGACAAATAATATTCCATTAGAAAACTGAATTTGCAATTGAAATATTCTCAGTAAGTATGAAAAATTATGTAGAAGTGTTGGTAGGAAAATAATACTTAATGTCACAGAGCTCTGTCGTAACTTGATTGACTTTCTTGCCATTAACTGTAGCCTCCTCAAATGTTGCCAATACTAGTTAGCTCCCCGATGATATCTGGTGAAAAAGTGTAATTGATTAGTTGAATACACGACAAATAAGATAATTTAACCTAATTTTTAAGCACTTACCTACCAAACATGTAGCATCTAATTTTTTAGATAAGATATCTTCAAATCCAATGAAATTTAAACCATTGCCATTGATTAAGGCATCATTTCCATCCTTCACAGTGGTAGAGAACATGAAATTAATTTTGAACAAATGGGAGAGTGACTTTGGTCTTCTTGTCATTACAACCAACTCCAAATGTTGAAATCATGTATCCTTTGCCCTATTTTAATTGGTCTTTGAAAGTTTTGAGCAGAACCCGCTTTATAATTGCTTGAATCCGTCCACCCTAATGGAAAAAAAATATAGCAAGTCAATTTTTTATACGCACATAAACACAATATGCAAGATAACAATAAACATACCAAATTGCAATTTGAATACCTTTTCAACACCATTTCAATAGTGTAAATGGAATTTGGGTTGTTCAAGCATGGTGTTATCCACAACCTGATTATTTTGGTCACTATCTTCCATGTATCCTTTGAATGGTCAAGGTCGTCAATGAAGTCATAGTTTTTGGCCATTTGTAAAGCGTCAACTAAGCTATACTTCCAGCATAAATAAAATATGTTAGAGAAGGCATACATAAGATAATTACAGAGAAAGGCATAAATTTTCTGTGACCAAGTTGTCAACCACATATTCATCTCAACAGACCAGAAATGCTATTAAAAAAAGGATATCAGATTGACCTACTCAATACATTACCCAAAACAGTAAACCATCTTTTCTATTGTTTACCAAAACTCACAAAACAAAAAGATTAAGGAAAAGTACCTCCGGCCGATTGTGATTTAAATTTAATCCTACAAACAAAGTTAACTTATCAGGTCAAAGGAAACAAGGGAAAAAATATTTGTTAAACCAAAGAAACAAATTAATGTACAGAATAAACCAAAACAAGAAGATAAGAACAAGTACTTGAATTCATGAGGTTGAGAATGGCGATAAAGAAGATATGGAGGACACAGAGTTTTGCGGGAATGCATCAGTTTTAAATTTTGAAATCAATAAGGAGATGTGGAGGATGCAGATAGAGGAAATCGTATAGGCGTAAAAATCGTGACCGGAGATCAAAAACTGAATTTGCGAGATTAGATTGCTGATAAAATCAAAATTTATAATATCTGTATAGCTAATTGTTTTGGATGAAAATTGATAAATCGAAATGAATTTTGAGTTGATGATAAATATGAATTTAAAATGTATCTGATAAATATGAGTTGTTTTTTTAACCTTTTAACACAACGGCGGGGAATTTTAAGCCCGCTGGCAGGAAAATGGGTATGCCACTTGTTGAATAATCGATTTACCACTTGTCACAACACGGTTGATTTTGCTATAAGTTTTAGTAATTAATTATATGATATGATATGATATGATATGATTAGTTATATGATTATATGATGATATGATTAATTAATTAATTAACTAACATAGAATATATAGAATAGATTTGTTATTTTTTTTTATTTTAAAAAATGTTCTACTATTATTTGAATTTAAAATGACAAGTGGCTACACTATTTTATTACACATGGTTTCAGAAAAAAATTTCCACATATTTTCATTTAACAAAATCTATTTGGGGAAATGACACCTGCTCTCCTTTTTTCTTTTTTAAATTTCACATTTATAACGTATGAGATATTATTCACTATATTACAATGATTGTATTTTCAATTACTATATTAGCATAGTATTTATTCTATTTATTAATTTCTCTCTTCTCACTCACCCTCTCCCTCTTTCACTACTCCTCACCTCTCCTCCAGTTCCGCCATCACCGTTTTCCTCCCAATTGCTCTCTCTCTCTCTTGCTCCCTTCTCTCCATCGTTTTACCCCCTTCCTCTTTTGTTCGCCTCTGTCTTTCTCTTCCTTGTCCGCCTCCATCTCCCTTCTCTTCCTCAGACTTCCGATGCGACGCAAACTAGAGAGAGAGCAACGCAAACAAGAGGTAGTGAGAGACTGAGAGTGGCGGAGAGTGGCGGAGAGCTAGAGAGGCAGTGCTAAGTTAGAGACAACGAGTGAGATGGAGAGATTGAGAGCGGCAGTTGTGTCAATAGGATGGGCTGCTGCCCTAATTTTAAAGAATTACCCTTTAATCTTATTATTTTACAAAATTATAAATCAGCGCCTAATTTTAAAAAAACTTGAATAGAATGAAAACAAACTCTAATTTTAAAACAATTCCTAATCTTTCAGTTTATTAATAATAAAGAAACATTAAACTTTTGTTGGCATTTGTTGTGTATTTTTGTTCTCATTGTTGTTTGTGTTCGTGTTATACTCCACATATACTTGTTTATACTAGTCAAAAGAGTTTCATTTTCGTTGTAATACTAGTTGTACTCTTGTTGTTCTTCATATGTACTCAGTTTTTACTGGTCAAGAGAGCTTTCATTAATATTAGTCTGTACTCGAGTTGTTCTTCATATGTACTCGGTCTTTACTGGTCAAAAATGCTTTCAAAAACACTAATTTGTACTCGAGTTGTTCTCCACATGTATTCTGTCTTTACTGGTCAAAAGAGTCTTCATTAACACTAATATATACTCGGGTTGTACTAGTTCTCACTAGTTTAAAGAATGTGATCAATTTTTTGACACGTAGTCAACATACAGTCAAACTGTATTTTTTAATATTTTATTCTATGTTGCTATTTTTGGTATATTTTTTTACTTGTTGCATTTGTAAAATTGGTTTTTGTTTCGTTGTGTATTTTTGTGCTTCACCCAATCTATTTTCGTTTTTCTATATGTCAAAATTTAAACTTTATCTTATTAACAACACAATTCTGTTTTTTGAACTGATATTAACGACACAATTCAGATATTATTTTATCGTTACCGTAAATCTCTATTAAGGATAGTTTTCTTGATTTTTAATTTGCGCTTTTCCTGATGATGTGACCAAAGCTTTATCACCAAATTAACCTACTCTCACACAGTGCAACCAATGGCAGATTTTATTTCTCTTGACAAGGATAAAACCTTCTGGCACTGTCAAGTTCATGATGAGGAGAAATGAGCTCTGGACTTGTTATTTTAATCCTCTCCTTCTCTCTCTCTAATCAACGGTTTGGAATCGCCGGACAAAGGCAAACTTTGTGCTTCAATTTCCCTCCTCTTTTGGTACCTATTGTATCAGAGGAAAAGCTGCTTTCAGTGGGGATTTTAGACTGCGTGGCCGTTTATTTTAAAATTTGAAAATGTGTTACAAGATTGGGAATGCGAAGTTATTGGTCACTTGTGATAAACTCTATAATTTTGGATGTTCATCCATTTAAAAAAAAAAAAACAGATGTTAATTCTATCTGCTATATCGCATGTTAATCCAATTTCTCTTTTTAAATTTCAGTTCTCTGTCCATATTTTTTGATATAAGTATTTGTGATACAATTCTACAAAAAAATCCGTTCCGGCCTTTTTATTACGTTTGCATTATAACAAATGTAATAATATATGTCTAGATAACATAAACATACCTCATTCCCTTTCTCTTTAAGCAGTGTATGAATTTTTGAATCTCATTCCCTCTCTTAAAAGATCTTTCCATACCGTCATAAACATATAAATATAAGGTGTGAAGAAGGAAATGTTAATATGTGCATGGAAAATTCAAGGTCAATCTTTATGGCACGTTGAATTATATCTATTTCAACTTGTTTTTATCCATTTACAATATGTCTCGACCTTTTTTTACTCATATATAGAGATGTATGTTATTTCAAAAGTTAAAACTAGATCTAGGTTATAGATTTTAAGATGTGATAAAGAATTTTTTTTTCAAACTGTACTCAAAATGTTGCATAATTTTTTCTTCCCAAAATTTAATATAAGTTTTGTTATAGTTATATGATGTTTATATTTACATAATCTTTATGTTTTTTTTTTGCTGGAGACAACTTTTTATTATAATCTTGAATATTTTAAAAGAAAATAAAAATAGATTCATAATATTCCTTAGCAACATGGATGTCTAACATTAGACTTACGGATTGCTTGGTTCAATTTTTCAAAAACTTAAACCTGGAAGAAATATTCAAATATGTTTAGTTACTATTTTAAATTTTGGGAAAGTGTAATTTATTATATTTGGTTAAAAATTGTATTTCCTAGTAAATTAGTTGAAAAATTCAATAATATCCTTATTATTATAGATTTAAATTAAACATACAAAAAAACTAAAAAAATATCTATTTTATTACATAAAATATATTTTTCATGAGAAATAAAACTATAGTTAATAGCTCATATAATTTCATAATGAAGACTATTTTTTAAAAATAATTTGACTAAAATCAATTTATTTTTATTAAAAAATATAAAATATTTTTTTAACTTCTATAAAAATTTATTTATATAGAATAATCAAATTTTATTTAATGAAATAATTTATAAATTTTAGTAAAAATTGTAAGTAAATAATGTTTTAAGGATATATTTTAAATTTACATTGATGACACTTAGGAAGTTGGACTTTTTGGCTCTCTCTAAGAAAGGTAGCTCCTGAAGTCAAGAAAAATCAAGTACTTGACTTAATAGGAATTTCAATTTCCTTTGTTCAACCAAGTCAAGGAAGTTATTGAACTTTTCGAGAAATTATACTTCCTCTATCCACTCACTCCTAATCAAACAAACCCTTATTATGGTTTCTATTGGTTGTCCATTGTGATATGTGTAATGATGTACGTTAATCAATTCTTTTTGTGGGTTAATTTATTTGTTTTAGAGCATCCCCAATAGCCTTTTTGTCTTTGATCTCCATAATATTATATTTAATTCAATTTTTATTACTATTTATCTTAAAATTTGAACCTGATCTACTTTTTTATCTCATTTATTAATATTTTATTAATACATGAGAAAAATGTAGCCTCTCTATTTTTTTTTGAATTTGACAATAAAATATTAGTAAAATATTCAAATATACTTAGGGGCCGTTTGGTTAAAAAATCCATTGGAATTGGAATCAGAATCGATTATATAGGTAATCGGATTTAAATTGATTCCTATCCTAACTATTTGGTTTAATACATAATCGGAATCTGATTATCTTAATTATCTGTTTGGTTTACTTGTACTACGAAATTGAAATCAATTATAATAAAATTTAAATATTCGGAATTCAATATAATAAAATATTATAAAATTATTATTAAAATTATAGGAAAATTAGTAAGCAAATTATTCAATAAAATAATTTGATAAATTTATAAAAAATTCTCATGAACGAAATTTTTTTTGTTAATAACAAATAACATAACTATAAAAAGAAATAACTTCCTAAAAATGTACTATGAAAATTATTCATAACATGATGGAAAATTTTCTTCAAATACAATTTCCTGTAGGATAAAGAAGACTCGTAAGACATAGTTTTTACATGTTTGGAGGCACTTGAAAGAATACTTAAAGCTTGTTTTGCTCTGCAGTGATGATATGGACTGCTTTAAAAACTTCATCAGTTATGAGTCCTTCAACCTTTAACTTTTCGTTCAATACGTTGCTACTCATATTATTCATTTGGCTCTCACGATCTTTTGCCCGCGAGAATAAATTTGCTAAAATTATTAAATTGTTACTCATTTCCTGCATAAAAGTCCCAAAAGTATTAGACATATTATGAAAATCAGCAGCCATGTCGATACTTTTCTTTACCTCTTTTGACACATTTTTTCTACCAGTTTTGCCTTTTTGCACTTTTCGATGTAGGCATAATTATTTCTTCAGTTATATATACATCTTCACCATTCTCTTCTCCATTTTCCCCCACAGTTGAGTTAAATGTATCATTTTATGACTCTTTATCCATGTTGTCAATTGCCTTAGTCACAGTTTCAGCATCTTTTTCAGTAGCTCTATCACCTCTAACCAATTTAGTAATAGCATGATAATGAGTAAAAGTCACATTCCACAAACCTCTTGCTTCATTATGATTCTGCAATCAATTAAGAATTATTCATTAATAACTCATAGTACAATAAAAGAACTATAGATAATTTGAAGAAGTGATCTTACAGCACACCATTCATCATATAAGTTTTCTCACATGAAATCATCTTTTTTTCATCATTCCACCCAAATCCAGACTTACTTAACATCTCAAATATAGTGTGTTGCTTTCTTTTCATTAGCTTCCACCTAGAGTCAATATATGGGCTAACTTTCAAGCCAAAATTAGGCAACTTTTGCATCATAAGTTCTTCAACTCGATTTAAGTATCCTTCTGTCCATCCTTTTTCATTCTTATATATTGGATCAGTGGCAACCTCTTTTAAAGTCTCAATCAAAATTTTGTCTTCTTATGCACTCCAATTTCTTTTGTTTTTACCCCTTCCTCTAGTAATTGAGTTAATTATGCCATATGCCTCAAAGGAAATTATGATTTTGA
>CAODLS010529176.1:0-19632 GCA_948243855.1 Flueggea neowawraea
ACCTCAAAATACTGTCAAGAAAGCATCCAAAGCAGCTGTTGAAGATAGTGGCTGGATTGTACTCCCTTCATCTTAGTGTTCTTCACTTGAATGTCACAACCATTGATGACATGGTGCTGTATTCTCTCAGCGTTAAGGTTCGTGTCGCATTTATTTATTAGGGAATATAATTAAAACTATATTTTGGGTCTTACTTTTTTTTTTTTGGGTCTCACTTATTAACTTAATGTTTCAGATGAATTGATTCCTGATATTATTTATGTTAACATGGAGTTAATAGTCATGTGATTGGTTTTGGGACAGATTGAAGATGAGTGCGAAATGACTTCAGTGAATGAGATTGCAACTGCTTTGTATGACCGTCTGGCTAGGATCAACGAAGAGGCCTTTTGCTAATTCCGCTTCTCAATGTCAACTATTTAATTATTTTTCTTTTAATTAGGTATTGTTATAACTTAGTTGAGGTATTGTCCTTTTCTTCATCTTCTTCTTCCTTTGTTTTGGGAATATTGTGCCCAGTAAGAGTTTTTTTTGTAAAGTAAAGTGTCCAATAAGAGTTGGGTTAAACGTGAATTTGATACTTCTTCTGTCCCATAATAATAGACATAATTTCTATTTTAAGTGTTCTAAAATATAGACACACTTTTATTTTATATTGCATTTATTATTAGTAAAATTACAAATTATTCCTATTTGATATCTTTTTTAACTAATTTATTAATTACCAACACATTTACTCAAAGGGTATAAATAAAAAAAACTTATGAAATTAAATAAGTCTAACTACTAAACTACAATTTTTAATTTTCGTGAAGAGTGATTAATGTTTATTATTATGAAACAAAGGGAGTATTTAATGACAATGATGTGGAAATGCATCGTAATTCTTTCGGTTATAAAATTAAATCATAACTAAAACATTTACAGTTTAATTTTTAATGAGAATTAATGTGAAAAAAATTAAATTTACATATTATCTGGTTTTCGTCTGAACTATGAGATGTTAATTTTATATTTGATTTATGGTATCTGACTAATTTCATTTGTTCCCAGAAATTTGTCAATTAGTACAAAGAAATTTTAGACAATAAAACCTTGATGTTTATGCATAAATTTTAACTAAATTCCAACCCAAATTCATAATTTTTTAAGTGATTCCAAGTTGCATATGCAAAAATTTGATATCTAATTAATTAAAATTAATATTTCAGCAACATGTGCATAATTAGTTGAAAATTTAATGTTAAGGTAGTTGCACATATATTAATTTGTACTAAGCTAATTAGCAGATGAAAAATTATGAAATTAGGTGTAATACAATGTGAGCATAGTTGCACTGGCTATTTTTTTTTTTAGAGAAAACATATATAGTTGTACTAGCCAAAGTTAAAAAACACAAGTAGAACAAGTTGTATGGCTGAGTGAGCATTTTAGTCTTATTTGGAGATTACTTGCTTAAAAGAGGGACAAGAGAAGAACTAATCAAAGAACAAAACAAGTGGCCTGTGGGCTGCGTCCACATTCATCAGACTGATAGATAGAGTTCAAAGGTAAATCTTATGATTTTCTTTGTAAGTGACACATCAAAACTCATTAATTGCTTTTTTCTGCAGGTAAAAAATGATTAAAAGGAAGGTACTAAACCAATTCGCAGTATAGCAAATTAATAACAAAAAAAAAACAAGTTTGTGTAAATTGTGGGCCACTATTAGATTGAAGCTAGGGCCAGGAATCATGAGAATTGAAAGAACATTTGCTGCATTCCCTGTCTATAATTGTCTCCTCTTTGTTTGGATGATAACATGAGTACATCAAGGTTCGAACTTTTTAATTCGAACTCTATAATTTACAAACTCAACTATTTGAGTTAGCTTCAGTTGGCTTCGTCTCCTCTTTTTGAATGTTCGTTCTCTGTTCAACACATCTCAAGTTTCAAATTGGAGATTTTGTAGTTGGAGGCACAATGTAATATATATGTCTAATACAATTAGGACTGTGCATATATATATTGAACTCATATCAATCCTAATTGAATCAATTCATCTAGAACAGTCACCGATTCAAATAGACGAATTATATAAGATATAAAAGAGCATAAAAAGAGTTAAAGTTGATTTGTGAAAATTTAAAATATGTACATTTTACATTCTTAAATTTTGAGGCGTTTTAACAAATGTTTACATTTGATATCAATTTTCACAAATCAGGCCATATATTTTAACAAATATGTCATAAATTAATTATCACATTCTAAATTACTCAAATAAGCTACAACACTAATTGGTTCGGTTAAATTTAAATGTGACAGCCTGAGTTCTAATGCTTTTGAAACTACAAAATGTATGGATATTTTCTATTTTGATAAATTAATGGATTTGGTTCGAATTTTCGAGGACACTGTAGAAAAAAATTATGAAATTCACTAGATTTTTTTTGATAATAAAAGTACACTAAATTTATATGACTAAGAGAGTAGGTCAAGCTTGGATGGGTACTTATCACTTAGTTAAACATGCGGTGCCATAATAACGAGGTCTGACTTATGTCAAGTTCAATTATGACTCTTCAAACAATTCTGAAAGGAGTAGAACTCATGCAGTTACCTTTAGTAAGGGTTATAACTATCATTGGTCACCCTTGTTCTCCTTTATTCTAGTTAAAAAGAGATTGTATTTGTTAAAATGACCAATAAAAAATTTCAAATAAGATTGAGATTTATTTCGAATTTAGATATACGACAATCAAAATAAATTTAGGATAATTTCAAAAGTTTGTACATTTTCTAAATATATTTGAAATAATTAAATAATATTAATTCAAAGTTTTTATAAATATTCAAAGAAAAAAAATTTTAGGGCTGCATTTTTCCAGTTTTGGCGGGCATACAAAGAGTTCTTAACAGATGAAACAGCTAAGACATGCAACTGGTGACATGGACTCTCACTCTATTAAAAGGTCTTGAATTTAAAATTTAAAAGTAGAGAAACTAAAAAAAAAGTGTTCAAATACTTGATGTTTAATAGAAAAGAATGGAATCAAATGGAAAATCTCAAAAGGGTAAAAATTCAGAGAATAATTTGTCATCTACATAAAGAGAGCAGCAAAAATTTGCAAAAATGGAAGTATTTTTCATGTTGGCACGTATTGATAATTGATGCCTTCAACTCTATCAGTTGTTGTGAGCGCTTTCAGGAGGAGATGACCCATCGAACGAATGATTCGGTTCGGTTTTGATGTTGGGTCCTTGTGTCCTTCTCGGAGTTTGGATATGTTACAAAAAAGTTGAGCATCTTTCCATGATACCGACCCAAAAAAGTACTCTCTTTTCACACCATCATTTTGTTTTTCTACCAATTATTAGCCAAACAGATTGATAATCATCTTGTTATTATTAAGCTCAACTTCTTGTAATTTTCTACCAATTATTAGTTTCTCCCCTCAACTAACGGAAGAAATGCGAAGAGGCTTACGGTGTATTGGGCGTCTTATCATAACTTGGTGTGGTAAGTGAAGATAACCAAGACGGTGGCATGCAATTCAAAGTAATATTGCCAATAATTTTGCGAAAACACTTTTTTGTTTTCTTCTTAGGCTGCAAGACCTTTTTTCATGGGTTTTGATAAGCAAGTTGTTTATACATATTTGTACAAGTATTTCTACTTTAGTTTACCCATAATATTCTTGATGTTTGAAATGAACAAAAATGCAAAGATAACGACTTATAAAAAAAACTTCTCATAATTATGTACGTTATACTCCTTTCTCTAAAAAATAAAGAAGCTTGTCCAGATAAAAAATAAATAAATAAAACAGCTTGCTTTAGAAAATTATGTGGAATATATATTAAATTTAAGAGTTTTAATTTTTTCAAGGGATATTTTAGAAAATAATTTGAAATTAATATTTGTATCTAAGTCCCTATTTGATAGAAGTATTAAGCACTTTATCAAAATTTCTCTATTCTATATGAAAATTGACTAACTATATATGGTTAATTTATATCTAATTAATTATTTGTGTTTAGTTCAATTTCTGATATCAAACGCAACGTAATTTAGTTAAACAAAACGCGTGTGTCTTGTTATCCCGATGCTAAGATTTGACTTCTACTCAGATTCGACGGCAATATTAATGTTAAATTGCGATTCCATTTCTTAAAATTAATATGGTCGTTTTGTAATAATTCATGTAAATCATTTTCCTTTCGACAATAAGAGTGTCTTAAGGTGCAAAACCTTATTTAATGGTACTAATTAAGGAGCAAAACCTTATTTCATGGTACTAAATTAAGGTGCAAAATTTCAAGACAAATGCTCCCACTCTAATGGGTGTAGGTTCAAGGGAGATTGAGTAAAAGTAGATTATACAAAAAGATTGTATAATAAAAATGAAAGAGAGTAATATGTCTTTTTAGTTAGACGTAAAATGCTTTATGCAATCAAACAAACACCTAAGATAATGTGCATTTCATGCATATTTTTAGTGTCCGGTTTGTATTTGTTTTTGTGCCAATTGTCTCTTATTTCTGTGTTTTTACGTTTTTTTTTGTTTTTTTATGATATTAAGATGGTGATTTGATGGAAAAGGTACATAAAAGACTTGATTTTGGTGCAAAAATGCGAAAATTAGAACTGAAGCTAGTTTGAACATAGCCATGTCGGGAGAAGTCTATCAACTGGACAGAATTTGTAAATTATTTGATGACTTGGTTGAGCCATTTGAGACAACTTGACAAGCACGAGAACCTTCCAATTTTGGATGATTGGGCAGATTCTTAGCCCTATTTTGCCTTAGGAGAATATTTTAGACTTATGACTATTATTTTGGTACTTCTATTAGGATTAAGATTTGATATTTAGTTTAAATAGTATTGTAATAGGAGAAAACACAAGGATTTGATATTTAGTATAAATAGTCTTGTAATAGGGTAAAATACACATCTCCTCTCTTTATCGACTTTGTTTTATTTTATTTTCTACGCTTTTCTTCTATATTATGCGTTGCTAACTTCATCCAGTCAAGATATTTTTGAAATTTAATCCTTAGTAAATTGTGAGACTTTTGTTCCTATTTGATTTTTACTGTTTTGAATAGCTGTTTAATTCCTACACTTATTCATTTTCTTATTATTGTTGTGTTAATCGATTCAATAAGGACTCGTTGATTGATAAACATGATAATAAGCTGTTAGTTAAGGACATGAGATTTTGTTAGTTTCTAGCACAAGTAGCAAAATAATATAGCTGTGTGGGATTGCACACCTTCTATTATTATGGAATTAAATAGTCAAGTCTAAATAGATCAAGGTCTCAAATTTGCTTGCTTGGGTTAGGTCTCTTCAATTTGTACTGCTGTTAATAGATTAGTAGATTAAATCCTGTCAGAAGTTTCAGAGTTATTTATTGGTAAGGGAAATAATTTGTCAAGGTTCGAGAATTATTGACAAAGTAAGTATAGACTCTTTGTTTTGAGCAATTGTCAACAAATATAACTAACCTATTTGAACAGTTAAATATCATCTTTTGTGTCAATAATCAATTCACAAGATTAAATGGAGATATACCTTAATTCAAATTTATTATTATTGATTTTTTCTTAATTTCATTCTTAATATATATCTTTAATCAATTTACTGTTTTTATTATTTGTTTTGTGATTTATTTTAATATTCATTCTCAACATAAAATTTTTTATTTCTTTTATTATTTTTTTTCAAATAAATAAAATTTATTAATTTTTGTGAATTCGACCATATTCTTTATTATATACAAAACTTTTATTTTAAACAAGAATTAATTTATTGAATTTGACACTCACCGGTTTATTCAGTTCTTGGCCAAACTGTTGGTCCGGTTTCAGAATGGTCATGTCTACTTTCGGTCTGTGTGTGATGGATGTTTGTACAGAAAGAGTCAAACTTCATCATTTGAGACTAGTTCAAGTGGTTGGATATATGTATTATTGATCTATTAGAAAAACAAAACTTGGCCAATAAATTGAAATTTCTACTCAGCAAAAAAAAATTAAAATATCTAGGTCTAACTAAGAAAATAACGCGATGCTACCCCCAACTTTTTTTTTAAAAAATAGCATTCATAAAATTTATATGATTCAGATTGAAAGATCTATATTTTTAGTTTTCAGCTTTAATTTTTAGGTCAAATGCATAAATATTTTTCAATTACTCATTTTTCTTAAACAAACAAATACAGTTTTCATTTTCCCGTCCAATCACGTGGAGCTGAAGGTGGATTGGTCTCAGTTAGCCCTTGAATGGAGGGTAAATCTCTTCAAGTGCAACTTCTTGGAATTAAAGTTTCCCATTTAAACACTCTAGCTGGTAGCTCGGAGTTTTTTTTTTTTGCATTCAGATGTGGAATGGATTGAGTGCGATATTTTGTATAAAAATAAAATACGACAGCTATCCTATTGTATAGCTATCCTAGTGCGATATTTTGTATATTTATGGACAAATTGAAAACAATAAATAAACTGATTCAAAGCTCATTAGTTATAAAACAAAAAATAACCAAATCATATTTTTAATAAGAGAAGACAAAATAACAACAAAATAGAAAAAAATTTAAAGTATTAGCCTTATATCATCAAACACAATCTCACGTAGAGAGGTGGCGAATATAGAAGATAGCGGTAATGGAAGCAAAGATACACCTTCATAAGTGGTAGGAGACAGTGGTGAAGGTAGTGAAAACAATATAGAGAGGAGATCAATTATCTCAAATCTAAGTTAAATGACTATAAGGTTTGTGTTTATTTGATGTTGGTGAGAAGCTAAGCTACCGATGGTACAAAGAAGAGAGTTTTAAAGAGAAGAAAGAGATTATATTATAATATAATGATGGGTCATATTTTAATTGGAGAGTACATGAGATAGTGTATAAAAGAGAATATTGTTAGCGTTTCTCATAATAAAATCTTCCTAAACTTTATAATTTGTCCTCCAGGTCTTTGGTTTTTCTCATGATTAATAAAAATTTTGCTCTTAACTTCTTTTCGAAGCCAACCTAGTTGGATTGGAGGGTGTGGTTAGGAATACTTGCTAGGCTAGCCTAAGTGCCTAATTAGCTCAACGAGTTTGCGGGGTGTCCCTTTCAGTAAAAAAATAACACAATGTTGACCTGAATTGTTAGAAAAAAGGTCTGCCTATAACGGGTGAACCAGACTCGGACGGTTAAGGTGTGAACCGAGATATTGGACCGAGCCTAATTAATGAGCCCATAAGGCTCATTATAGCCGATGAGAATAAGACCCAAACTCATTAAGCCCAAAATGGGCCCAATGAGTAAAGCCCATTAGGGGGCTTATAAATAGGAGGAAGGAGAAAAGGAAAGGAGAGAGAGAGAGAGAGGAGGAGGAGAAGGAGAAGGAAAGAAAAGGAAGGAAAAAGAGGGTGGAGAAAATGGTTTCTTCTCGCCCTATTCTTCCTCCATCTTCGTCCTCTCCACCTCTCATTCACTCCATGTCCTCTATCTCCTTCCTCTATAGTTTGTATGTAGAGGATCTCGATTTACGTGGTATATAGACTGCGAAACAGTCGAGCTCTCTCATCGACAACTCGATTGTGATTAGCTCACAAGACCAACATCGAAACTTGATCCTAGCCTTGCAGTCTGCTACTGTTGAGGATGATTTTTCCACTGCTATCGAGGTTAGCAATTTGAACCTATTTTGTTATACCATTTATTAGTTAAACCGATATATTTTCTTCATTGGTATCACAACACCGATGAAGAGTTTGCATGCTTTGATGGTAGATTTGTCTTGGTCTCTGTCTAGGATGTTTGCTGTGATTTTATTGTATTAGACTTTTTGCTTGTATCATCTGTTTTGATTCGAGTCTGTCCGGAGTCAAAAACTGAAAGTTGGAATTTTAAAAGTCCAACAAAAGATTTGAGATTAGCAACCTAAAAAACGTTGCCTGCCAAAATTTCGTTACAAAATTCCATCGGAAAGGTCGTCAAATAGACAAAAACACGATCGAAAAATACTAAGTGAGGCAACACAGATGAATTTGTTCAATTTGATCAATAAGGTAACGTGGCAAGATCTTATTGGTTGCACATGGACCACTCAGACGACGACAACTGGCGGAGTCAATCATTTTGGTCAAAGTTGACAAAAAGCGTGTACCAATGGAAACGAGACACGTGTTGAATACATGCACCATTGACGAAATGACACGTGTACGTCACGTGGACTAGTGAGAGACATACACATGGAAGCGAGTGGCACCACAGATGCGCGATGCATGGCTTCATAGTGGAGCGACATGTGGCTCCACACCAACATGACACGTGGCACCATCACAAGCTGCGACGTCAGCGCACGTGCGGCGAGTGTGACGACGCGTGTGGTGTACGACAGTTGCGCGTGTTATCAGCGTATGAAGGCGCGTGGTGCGGCGTGTGTCATCGTCCTTGATCAAACAACCACATGGCCCGTGGAGGCACGTGCCACGTGTCCTTACCTCCATTTTTCATCTTTTTTTTTGTAGAATAATTATTTAAATTTTTCTAAAAATTTGGGTATATTTTTCACAAATTTTTTATGTTTTCAAACTATTTATCCTAATTTTTTGTGTATTAAATAATGCTTGAAAATTGTGAAAAATTGTATTTTTCAGCCAAGAATTATTTTTGGAAATTAGTTTCAAAATAATTAATTTTAAAACATGCAAATATGGTTCTCATTTAAATAATTTGGATGAAGTCCTAATTATTTGGGTAATATGTGAGTAAGTATGTACCCGTTATATTTGTAATTTAATTACAAGTATGCAAATATGGTAAAACCATATTGCATTGGACGAAGTGCAAATTACGAGGTAATTAGCACGACTCTTAAAATGAGTATTTTGGGATGTGGTGGTCGTAAAGAAAAATTTTAATTGTGCGTTAAGTGCACAATGGTGACAAAAGATCGCTTATTTCATAAAAAAGATTATGATACTCATCACTAGTATTGGTTAAGTCATTGGCTCATTTTAGAATTTCATAGAAACATGATCCCCTAAGTGTCATCGAAAGTCACTTAGAGATTCTAAAGAGTAAAAACGTATTGAAATTAGTATGTCCAAAATTACCATAATCGTAAAGAAAGATCATGAGAAGTGGGAGATCCACTTCATAGTCGCATGATTAATAGAATTCTTGATAAGATGGTATGATCGCTTATGAATTCTATTCTAGCATGTTAGATTATGATCTACTATGTGTCCAATTGGTGAATATAGGTTAAGTACTATATTCATTCATTATTATTTTGGGGATTTTTAAGCATTTTTTTGTGTATTAATGCTTATCAATTTTGATGTGCGAATATTAACATTAAGACTCTTTGTTTAGATTTTATGTTGGTTCAATAAATGTTGTTGATTATATTTATTGTTTTTATGCTTATTGTTGTGTTGATTTGCCTTAATTTAATATGCAATATTTTATATGTTGAATATATTGTCCAATTATTGAATTTGACTTAATAATTGAGATAACCAACATGAATTCCCAAATTTATATGGACTTTAAATGTGAATCCAAACAGTTATTATTCATTGTCTATAAAAATTAAATATAATATAGTTAATTATTAAGACCGAGATGGTAATTGTACACCTAGTGTACTTTTCAATTCGAAATTTAATAAGAGGCTATGCTAGTTTAATTTTTGGTTGGATAGTAAATATATGTGTATTACCATGAACTGCTTGTGTGCAACTAAGTTTTAATTGTTTATCATATTTAATTGTGATATTCTTTGCTTTTAAAGCCGATTGATGCTGAGTCATACGATAACGTATGTTAAGCTAGGTTTAGCTTTGGTGACAACAATCGTAAATTCTAGATTATGAACATCTAGTGTGTACTCTAAAAGCAGAAGCTCGTGCCTTTTTGAACTCGGTTATGACTGAATTAAAGGAGAAGTAGAAAATCACTCAATACATTTTGGATCAAAATGTCTAGAAATGTGGAAGTGAGAAACCACAACGTCCATCATCTTGTGAATAAAAAGAGTGATGAATTCCCTTAGCTATTTTGTAAGTATCAAAGTGCAATATTTTGAAAATTGCATTTAAGAAACAGTTTGTTAGTGTGACACTAACTTATCTCATGGTCATTGACCATTGAGTTGATACTTATTACAAATGACCTAATCATGTGAGTTAAGGCAAGAGATCTATATGATTAGAGAGCTAATGATATTGATCATAGATTGATCAATGACAAGATCCAAAGTTGGTATCCACTTCTTGCCTAGAAGTTAGGAGTAAATCGAGTTACACCTAACCCACATTTATCTCAAACATAAGATCGTAAGGAATTTGATAACTCCTTATTCTTTTGGATAAATTCCAATGTAAAGGCGAGGGAAATGTTTAAGAACCTTGACTCCTTAAGAAGTGGAGATTAGATAGAATTTTGAAGAAATTCTTGAACGTGAACAATGTTGTCATTTTGTGTGTAAAATGTTAACTACTGAAGGCACATTACATGTAGGACGATGCACCTTTGAGAGTATGTAGCTCAAACTCACGCAAGTGAGAAGAGTTGTCTTGTTCAATGTTCTATATTGAATTTCGTCAATGGCTGACGATTAATTTAGTTTTCAGGATCTTTATAAAGAAGTTTTGATATGACTTCATTGGGCACCAACTAGTTCTAAGAAGAAAGAAACAAGTTGAGCATGCAAGAAACAACTTGAAAGTGGAGTTTAAAGAGCTGGCATGTATGAGTTAGCCTTGTACTAAAATCAAACCTTTTTTCTTGCATTAGATTTTATCGTGATCATATTGAAGTTTGCCTTCAATTTGTTTCTAACAATAATGGTATTTGTTAAACTGTGTTTGAGTGAAAACTACTTCAACACTAAAAATGGTTTCTTAGTTAAGGTATATAACCTAACTATTGCAAATCCTAGTTTCCATTTATTGCTACTTCACATGGTTATGAGGGATTATGTGAAGTTGATGCATACAACTCAACTACTTTGACAAAATTGAGTACATCGATTAGCTCAGGTGGGAGTATTAGGCAATTGTGTAAGTTCAAGTTGTCTAATTATGAGCATTGCAAAGAGGGAATACTAGAGAATAAAACCATTTTAAAGGGCATTTTGAGATAAATTCCTATTGCTATTAATCCATTTTTTATATTTGACGTCAAAAAGAATGAGAGGGTAAGGCTAAGGCTTACAACTTCATCACTTCTGTATATACGACTGTAATAGATACATTCATATTTATTTGATTTCTCATAAGTAAGAATGACCCAATTAGTTCTTACTTCTTATAAGTCAAAGTGAGAATCAAATAAAGTTTTGTGGATTGACTAAGGTTGAAAACATCTACAAGGCGCGTCCAAAGCTTTATGTGATGAAAGGGAATTGCACACATGTTGTTTGTTCCTACACTCTGTGAATATTATGCATAGTGGAAGGGAGAAATAAAATTTTCCTTAATATGGATAAACTACAATGGTCAAGGCCACAATGTTCAAAATCTATATGCCCTCTAAGTTCGTTACTTATATATCTCATGGGTTGTGGATTGGTCGAGCATATGACCGAAACCACATAAAATCAAGAGATATATCACCAATGTCATCGATTCCTTTGTCAATCACGACAAAGAGGCTTATGGTTTTAGGCACCTCACTGTGTCAAAATGATACAATAATCGTGAGACTATAAGAATATTATAGTAACGAGTTATAAGAAGTTATATTCCTAGGGAATAGGTTTATTGGCTGAGATAAAGACAGTGAAATATTTTATTACTCTAAGACTCAGGAAATAACACCTTAGATCACTCCATCCAAGTGGGAGAATTCTTGAGGAGAGTGAGGAAAGATGATGAGAAAAAAGTTGGGTAATGTAAATTACAGCCTTAGATTTTAAAATCTCAAGAGATTTTCTGAGAGGTTGTTCTCTTTTTCTCCAAAAGGGGATGCATCGACTTGGATGATGTAAATGCTTGGGTTTTAGAATCTCATGAGATCAATTCAATCGATTGTTATCTCTTTTCTCTGAAAGTGACGCATCGATAAGTCTTGGAGTGATTTAACTTTTATCTCATCTACCTCAAGCATGTGCAGATATTCATAATCCTAACTTGAATGGGATCAAGATTCCTATTTCTGTGAGAGTAGAAAATCTTGATCCTAGTGGGATTTCCTATAGGGAGATGGAACCCAATGAGAGCATCAAGATTACTATTCTCCAATGGAAATAAGGAACTTGATCTTTGTAGGAGTTTCTATAAGGAGCTTAAACCCAGTGTGAGCATTTTTTTCGGAAATGCATGAGCCTACATGGGATAAAGCCTCACGATGACATTTTTTCTATAAATGAATATGATATTATCCTAAAATTACACTATTAATCAAGAAAGAATTTATACATTTTCAGCCTATGATTGAGCATTTAATGCCATATTTATACACTTATTGTGTTTTGTTTAAGTTGGAAATAATTTGGACGAATTGGGATAAAAAGGCGAAAATGAAGCGTGAAGTTGAAAGCTTGAAAAAATGAAGAAAAATGATGTGCCACGACTGTGGCCAAACCTTGGTCGTGATGAATTTTTGGCAAGAAGCATAAAGTGAACAGAAACTGGCCATGACCATGCTATTGGGTGTGGTTGCACGGCCATGGCCCAAGACCGTGGCCACCTGGAAGACGAAAAAAAAGCATGGCGACAAGGACTCTTTTTGGTGGATAAAAGACATACACTTGGGGCATTTTTGGATACAAATTTATTAGGGTTTTACCACATGTCAATGGATATAAATACCCCATTTTATTCACTCTTCCACATACTTTTACACTCTACATCTTTTATTTTTGAAAGAACAAATTTTTCTTGTTGTCTCTTTTTGAAGAACGTTCATCTAAGGTTTGGAGGAAGGAAGAAGAGAACTTGAAGGCTTGAGGATTTCTCAACAAATCAACCTAGAAAAGCTTTCTTTATACCTTATTCTCTCTATTTTCTCCTTGTTTTCATTGTTGCTTACTATGATTTGTGTTGTATTTCATTGTCTTATTTTTATGAACATGGTCATGGTAGCCTAAACCCTTTGTTAGGGTTGAGAAATGTAGACTCTTGATGGATATTTATTATATTTATAAATGAGAATGATGTATTTCATGTGATATCTTGTGTTTATGTTGAGTTGGTTCAATGACTTGTGTTGTATGAATATTGTTATGATGATCACCATAATTATATAAGTGACAAATTTAGGTGAATGATCGAAAGATGAAGTTTAAATGAGGTTTACAAGCATTGAAATTACCATACTTAGGGTAGACATATTATTTGTAGGTAAGGTGTTCAATGAAATTTCTGAATAAACCTAATGAGTCTAGTTTAGTTAGGTGAGACCGAAAGAACTCTCCTAATAAATGTAGACATAACTTAAATGAACTTGAAAGAGACTTTAAGAGAAATTAGTGAGAGAACACTTAATCCATAAAAGAACCCATTCATAAGTATAACAAGTAGAAGTCTTGGTCGAACCTCGAAAGCCCTAACATCTTATCATAGATTGTTTTATTTCTTTTCCAATTTACGTTGAATGTTTACTTTATTACATTATTGTTTCTTATTCAAAATATAAAAAAATTCAAATATTGAACTTTATTTTCTTATCACGAATTGATCACATTAGCAAATCATTCTTGTGGATTCGATACCCTAGGGATACTTCTAAGGAAAAACTATATTGATAACCGTGTGCTTGCAGGTAGTCGATCAAGTTTTTGGCGCCGTTGCCGGGGAACGGTGTCTATTGTGGTCTTTTCTTTTTATTTTATTTGTATTCACATTTGGCTCAATTGCTTGTTTGTTTTGCAAAATTTCAGGTGATATATGCTCTTGAGACTTTTTGAAGTGCTGAAGGTAGAA
Organism: Flueggea neowawraea; assembly: GCA_948243855.1. Lineage (NCBI taxonomy): Eukaryota > Viridiplantae > Streptophyta > Magnoliopsida > Malpighiales > Phyllanthaceae > Flueggea > Flueggea neowawraea. The sequence continues at coordinate 13,922 of CAODLS010529176.1, forward strand.
CCCATCGAGAGGACGAAGAGATCATTCCTTTAATACCAAAGATTGAAGATTTGAAAAGAAAAATCGGGCAAATAAAAGAAGGGAGCAAATGGAAGAAAATCCTAGGCCTCAAGTTGGTCATGAAGATGAGGTGAGATTGGTTCAACTATCGGTTGATGGCTTTGGCAACCAAGTGTCGGTGCGAACAAGCTTAAGACATTCAAAGGCTGGTGATTGGCACTTCACCTTCATGCATTCGCTTGAGTCCGGTGGCTCGTAACTATGAGTTGAAGAACATCCACTTCAATATGTTTCCTTCTTTCCATGGTCTACCATTGAAAGATCCACTTACATTTTTTAGGGAGTTTTACACAACAATCCAAACATTTCCATTGCATGGTCTAACGGAGGATGAGCTTAGAATGCAATGTTTTCCCTACACTTTGAAAGACTGTGCTAAAACATAGTTGATCAATCTTCCTGAAGGATCGTTGGGCATTTGGGAGGAAGTATATGAGAAATTTATGATGAAGTATTACTCGCCTCAGAAAACAGTAGAGTTGAGGAACAAGATCTGTTCATTTTCAAAAATAGAAGGGAATCATTCCTTGAAGCTTGGGAAAGGTTCAAGATGCTTCTAATACAATGTCGTCATCATCAATTCTCATTGGCTTTACTCATTCAGTTTTTCTATGATGGATTGATTATGCATGGTCAAACTTTGGTTGACACTGCAGCGGTAGGATACTTTGGTGACAAAACTGTCGAAGAAGTGTATGACATTTATGAAATGCTTGCCACTAATTTGGAATAGAAAGCGGTGAGAGGTAGACGAGTAGGATTTCATGAAGTTTCTTCTTCAACATCTGACTTGGCTTCCAAGGTAGATGACATTGCAAGGAAGATGAATTTGATCTTGAATACCAATGACATGGTTCATGATCAATGTTCTTTTTATGGTGCAATTGGTCATACCGAAGCAACTTGGAATATGAACCAACACATAGGAGGTGGATTGAAGAACCCAACTATATGGGAGGATTTTCCAAACCTCAACTAAGAAATGATCCCTACTCAAACACTTACAATCCAAGATGACGCAACCACCCAAATTTCTCATGGAAAGATGTAAATGTCAATCCACCAAGACCAATGGGACCACCGGGGTTTCAACCAAGGCCATCATTCCGACAATAACAACCACCACCACCGCAACAAAGCGCCTAAGAGAAAAAAATCACCTTTAGAAGACCTTGTTATGCAATGTATGTCAACGATGGAGGTAAGAGAGGCTAAAATGGAGGCTTGAGATGCAAAGGTTGATCAAATCATTCAGTTCAACAAGCAACCATCCAGAACTTGGAAAGGCAAGTTGGTCAACTAGCCAAGGCGGTTTCAGAGCGTGAAAAGGGTAAGTTGCCAAGCACTTTGGAGGTGAATCCAAAAGAGAATGTGATGGAAATTTCTTTGAGGAGTGAAAATGTGTTAGGTGAACCAAAGGTGGAGGCAAAGTCGAAGCAAGACAAAAGGCAAAGCGGTTGTGGTTGATGAGGCTCCAAAGGATAAGGCAAAAGGCGAGAAAGATGAAGAGCTCCAGTCCAACAAGAAAGAGGAGGTAAAACCTTATGTCCCTCTTAGTCCATTTCCTCAAAGATTGAAGGATCGCACCAACCAAAACAACTTTATGAAGTATTTGGATATGTTCAAGAAAATACATATGAACATTCCATTTATAGAAGCAATTTCTCACATGCCCCACTATACAAAATTTTTGAAAGAAATTGTTTCTAACAAGATGAAGTTGAAGGAATATCCAGCCATTGCCTTGACCAAAGAATGTAGTGCGGTCATCCAGAATAAGCTTCCTCCAAAGCTTAAAGATCCAGGGAGCTTTACTATTCCTTGCTCAATTGGGAATATGAATATCAAGAGGTCCTTATGCAACTTAGGAGCCTCGGTCAACCTTATGCCTTCATCTATACTCAAGAAGCTTGGGATTGGAGAACTTGTGCCAACAACTATTTCACTCCAACTTGCTGACTATACTTTCAAGCATCCTTTGGGACTTGTGGAAAATGTCTTAGTGAATGTTGGTAAGTTTTTTCTTCCTGCTGATTTTTATGTGCTTGAAATGGAGCATGAATTAGATATTCTCATTATACTTGGCAGACCATTTTTAGCAATGGAAGGAGCTCTAATTTATGTTAACAAGGGAAAATTGACTTTTAGAGTAGGGAGTGAGACACAAGACTTTAATGTTTTTAGTAATTTAAAAATGACATCGCTTGAGGATGTTGATGATGATGCTAAAATGGTAAAGTCTTATTGTATGTTATCCACCAACCCCCACCCACAATCTCTAGGTGTTAAGGACAAAAGGGAGACACTAGTGAAAAACCAAAAGCATATCCAAAAGAGCAAAATTAAGAGAGAACGCCTAATGCAAAGGAAAGTAATAAGGAAGAAATGAGTTTGCGTTTAAATGTTAAAATAAAAAAAAGAATGTGATTTTTTTGTTGCTAAGGGTGAGTTCTTTGAATGTCAATATGTTTACTATTTTCCACCAAAAAATCATGTTCTTTGGAACCCAAAATTTTCAATGTGTGATATGTTTTTCATTTCAAAAATTCATGCATGTGGTGCCATTGATATTGTGCTAGATGAGCATAAACCAATCACTGTTACTGGAAAAAGGTTGAAACCATACAATAATCCACTACAAGGACTATTTGGCGTCCCAAATAGGTCCATATCACCGTCTGAAATGACGTTAAACTACTTCTCGTCCGTGATGACGTTAAATTATGCGTATCTTTTTACTTCTTGCATTTGTTTTTTTTATGTATGCATTGAATAAAACCAAGTAGGAGAGTTATATGCCTTCATTTTCTTATGCCCTATATCATGCGTATATACTTGTGTCTACTCACTTTTCTTGTTTAATGTGTTATGTGGAGCCATGCATTCAAGCAAGAAGCAAAAGGAAGCAAAGCGAAAAACATATAAGCTTTCTTAACCCTATCTCTTTCTATGCTTAATGTTGAAAATTAGACTTGTCCCCTTGTTCATTGCTCTTGTTAGGATGATCCAAATTTATTTTATCGAACATTGCGGACAAAGTTCAAAATAAGTGTGGGGGAGGGGTTTATTGCATGCTTATGTGTCGTGTTGAAATTGCCTTTGTTTGTGTATGATTTTGCATGAAAATTTTTAAAAAAAATTCTTGAATTATGCTGATTTTTTTTAGAATATGTCCAACTTGAGAAGAATGAAATTGGATTGAATTGGTTTGAAGGAATCTTGTAGCATTTAAGTGTGCTTTTAACATGATCAATTGAAGAAAGTATGTTATTTGTTGGTTCTTTAGACATAAATTTGGCATTTTTAGGTTGCAAAATTGAAAGTTCCTTTATCAACAACTTTAGTCTATTAGTGGTGGCATAATAAAAGGTTTGCAAACTCTTTGCTAAGATGAATGTGTTTAATTGATTAAATTTTGAAAATTTGGAGTAGGCTTGGCTTAATTGACGTGTAAGTGCTTTTATTGTGTGCTTTAATGGTTATGCTTTACTTTTGAGGGTGAACTTAAACAAGGACAAGTACATAGGGTTCATAAGCTACTCCGTTATCTTTTGATATGAGTATGCAAATTATTGTCATAAAGGGGTTTTCTAAGTAACCGGGAGCACTCATCACAAATGAGTTATTTTCACATAAAAATGGAGACTTCCTTTATGGTGGAAACCTTAATAAGTGTAAAAGCACAAAATTTAAACCCTTAATCTACTAACTATGTTTGTAGCACTCAAAAATAAAGTAAAAGCAATAAAAAGGAAATTAATGAAATTTGGAAAGAAAGCATGAATGTTGTGAAATGAATAAATAAAGCCAAGCTTGTTCGGAAACAAATGATAAATGTAATTTTAATCCTAGAAAGGTGGGAGATAAACCTTGGAAATGCCATAGATTAGGGGATTTGATAATTGTACTTCAAGATTGTCACTTATTAATGCCAACGTTATTTCATGTAACTGACGAATAGCATGATTTTGTTTTCTTGATCATTTTATTCGGATACTTATATGATATAAGAATGCTTCAACCTTTTCGATTCGAATTTGTATTATTGCCCCCGGATTAATATTGGTTTGCTTGGGGACAGGCAAATAAGTAAGTGTGAAGGAGTTTGATATATCTTAAAATTACACTATTAATGAAGCAAGAATTTATATATTTTCGGCCTATGATTGAGCATTTAATGCCATATTTATACACTTATTGTGTTTTGTTTAGGTTGAAAATAATTTGGACGAATTGGGACGAAAAGGAGAAAATGGAGCGTGAAGTTGAAACCGTGGCACCAGACCGTGGTGCCACCACGCCCAACAAATGGTCGTGGCCAATTTCTGTTCGCTTTGTACTTCTTACCGAAAATTCGTCACGGCCAAGGTTTGGCCACGGTCTGCACCATGGTCGTGGCCATGACCGTGACACATCATTTTGCTTCATTTTTTCATTTTTCCAAGCTTTCAACTTCACGCTCCATTTTTGCCTTTTCATCCCAATTCGTCCAAATTATTTCCAACCTAAACAAAACATAATAAGTTTATAAATATGGAATTAAATGCTCAATCATAAGCCAAAAATGTATAATTTTTTGCTTAATTAATAGTGTAATTTAGGAGATATCAGAATCGATTGTGACCCTTTTAGTAACTTCACAAGTCAAGGATGAATCTATGAGTATATAAGAGGTTCACTTATCCCAGTGTACATTGTCTGGATTAAATCAATAAAAGTGCAATGACATTTAAGATTAAACTATGTTGAGAACTAGTTGATCTACCCAAAAGGTAAACTCCCATTGGAGATAAGTGGATAGATGAGCGATAAATCGAGTGAGAGATCAATAGTCTCTAAAGGGAATTTACACAACGAGATTGGAAGTCAATCTTGTTGAAAGATTTACCTTGATCAAATAGACTTTGGCATTTGGACTAGTCTATACCTCAGCCTACATCAATAAGATGTAGAGACTTATTTACTCACTAGAGAACTTAGAGTAGAGACATATATGGTTTAGCCTAATGGTTTCATTGTTCTTTGAGAAGATGGTATATTTATATCTGTTATGATAATATTGTGTATTTCAAGGTAAATCTAGTTATTCTAATCCTGTGTGGACATCACACTTGTTACTAGGAACGGTCTAGCATGCTTGAATGACTCCAAAGATTGGTCATAATCCAACTTTGAGATTTACTAATATGGGTTGACCTTGGAGTCATCCAAGAGATCGTTCGAGTAGATTGTTGTCTCTCTTTATGTGAGATGGATCAATAGAGTACTTGAATACTTCAAAATGCAGAAATGTATAATCCATAGATAACTGCATGACTAAGAGCAAGTCTCTTAGTGAGTGCATATGTCCATAATCTTATATAAAAAGCAAGAATGTATAAGTAATGTTCTTCACAAAAATGTCATATGAATGTTTTTGTAATATAAATTACATACATTGATTACAAAATCATGTCTTGTAATACACAAGTTAATGCGTAGGTATGTAAAATGTCTAGAGTTTACTATGCAGTTAAGTTAGCTAGCAAATATTGATCCAACATATAAAGACAATGTTGGAAATTAGTGAATGAGATATTTGAATGCTTTAGAGGTACTGCAAGGTGTTGTGTTATCATAAGAGCTTACAATAAAATGAGACACAATTGCTA
>CAODLS010529250.1:0-11578 GCA_948243855.1 Flueggea neowawraea
AAAGGAGTTCATATTCTTGTAGGACAAGGAAAATAAAACCTAGTTCTTATTTGTCTAAGAATTTTGGCACACATATATTAAATAGGGCAATGCTTATTTATTTATTCATTAAATAAACAAATAAGAGTCTTAGTATGACTAAGTCATCCTTATACATGTAGAACAAGTAAGAAGAAAAGTAATAAACATAGACTAGGATTTCACACATCTCTATATATATGTGTGCTTATTCTTGGCCGAATTTTAAATTCGAATATTCTTACTTTGCCAAATTTTTGAGTGTCACATAAAGAGAGAAAATTTGTGAGAAATAGAATAGTGATTCTCGGTGCTAGTACACCCAACCGATTCAATTTGGTCTGTTCGTGTGAATACCTTTAGTCACGTTCTTGCAAAGGCAACGTGGGAAAGAGTTTTGAGTTTTTTGCTAAAAACTACACTAACATTGTCATTTGGCCGAACCATTGGAGCAATTAGTAAGGTAAAAATCGCTAACCCTAATCGTGTGTGTCGATATGCATGGATCTTTGGTGGAATTCCAGATTGAAAATTTTGTTATGTTTGCTGCCATGTATGCTTATGAATGTCATAAACTTAGTCACGAATTTTAACAGTTAGAGCTCTGCATCGAGATGTCGTAAGGTTACTGGGTTGCCTTGGTTTTTGTATTTTGATACATGTTACTTATTTATATATTTATATTTTTTATATATGGTAAATCCATTTTTATTAGATATGTCTAGATAACAAATGTTTTTTTAATAAACGTTTCAATAAATATATAATTGGGTGGAGTTTTTGATTGTTTAATGCTTGTGTGAGATGGGTCAAGCTTCCTATTTGGTTTGTCTTACACATCGGTCATAGTCCGAAAACAGGTCATGACATATTAAACTCATTGTTTTAGCCCCATTTCAAGCCTTCTAAAGTCCTTTTTGATTAGTATTTTAGTTTAAACGTCCATAATGGTGGCAATTTGACTAAATACCAAGTTTTGGAAAGACTTGCTATTATATGATTTGAGTGTAAACACCTAATCTAAACACTTTGAGAGATAAAGTGTATTACTTGTGAGGGTGTGAATTCGACTACCGTTTTCGGGGGCACTACTAGTGGAGACATTCTTTTATGATCGTCAGCTAACCTAGCATTAGTTGTGTTTGCTTTTGAATCTTCGGTGCATGTCAACGTGGGTATTGCATTATGTGAGGGTAACAAGGGTGCTTAGGAGATGAGGTTCTTGATTGTTTTTGCGTTGTTAAATGTTTGAGGACAAGTATTGTTTAAGTATGAGAAGATTTGCTAGATTGCATTTTATGCATGTTTAATGTTGCATTTTGTGTTTGTTTTGTGTGCCAAATTATTGTTGTCATTGTGTTTGTACGTTATATTTGTTCTCTCTGTTGTTTAGGAAAAAGGGTGGTAAAATAATAGAAAAACGGTATTGTTTTAGGGGAAAGCGATTTTGGATTACCTTACAACATGGTCATGTCGTAAAAAGTGTGACGACTGGGCTGATATTATTACATTGGGCTACATGATTTGGACAATTGGGCCTCAGGATCAAAGCTTGGAGGACGAAGTGGAAGGCTTTTATTCAAGTTTTACTAATGGAAAGATAAAATTTTAATTATTATTATTTTGATAATTGTAATTTAAAGAGGATTAGGTTTTCTTAGAGAGACATATAAATACCTCCTCCTTTTCTCTTTGGCAATCATTCACACATTCATTCAGAATAGAACATATTTTCATTCTCTTTGGTTTTCTCTCATCATTAAGTGCAACTAAACTCGCATCTAGTCGAGATATTTTCAATGTTCAATCCAAGTAAGTTATGAGACTATTATTTTTATATATTATTGAGTATGTCAAATATTTATTCAATTCATGTGCCTTTCGTGTTTTGTTATTATTTGTGTTGATTGTTCAATAAGGGCTCGTTGATTAATTAACCGAATAATATACTGCTATTTAGAATTAATAGAGCATATATCATTAATTCTAATATAGGTAACAAATAACTTGAATGATTGTGGTTGAACAATTTTCAATGTTATGGAATTGGGTAATTTAATTTAAATGATTTACGGCTTTTTCGACTTCATTAGCTATGATAGGGGTATTTTTAGTTCTTACTGATACTCTTAGATTAAACATTGTCAGGGCATTCCGGAGGTTGTTTAGTTGGTAAAGAAAATAGTCTGCAAGATGTCTTGGGACTATCGATTAAGTAAGAAGAGATTGGTTATTTTGAGTTCGTTACCAGTAACTATAACTCTATCTATTTGAAAACTCAATTTTAATTCTTAGTATCTATGATCAACTCATTGGATTGAACAGAGAAGAATCTTGGTTAGGCATTCATTCTTGTTTATTTTTTATATTTTTATTACTGCATTTTCATTATCTTTCAAACTGCAATCTTTAATTTTGTTTCTTTCAATTCTTGGCTCCATAGCATTTTTCTAACTTTATTTTCATTTTTATTTTTGAAAATAAATAATTATTTACCGATCTCTATAGATTAATCATATTCATTGCTATACTTAAATATCTTTTTGAATAGATTTTATATTTATTGGTCTCGACACTCATCAATTAATAATAAGGATTGTTCGCCACCGTGAATTGGCTATTAAAAAAAATATTGATGAAATTTTTGGAGAAAAAATTAGCACGTCAAAAAAGTTGCAAAATCCTAGTCTTACGCACACATAGAAAATTGCCAACCGTTCTCAATAAAACGTCTTACTATTGGTCCCGATCCAATTTTCATTCGTTTCCCTAACTTTTTGGAGTATATTTACATGTGCAAACATGCTTCTTATATGCTTAAGTTTCCAACAAGAACTTATGTGCGTAAGCCTTATTTTTACGTGCTTGTGTCTCTTTTCAAGAACTTACATGCTTAGGTGTGAATAAGTACTTGGATAAGTTCCTTTGTTTTTAGAATGTTAGACCTATTTAGTTTGGAGAGTTTTTCATTGTTTTTAAAAAAAAATTAAAAATAGAATTAAAAAATTAAAAAAATTACAAAAAATAACATTGGTGAAAAAGAATTTTCCATTTTAGGCCTCCTTATGTCTCTCTTCAAAAATTCTTACTACAATACATTTAAGAAGTACCAATAATAGTGAACTATGAAAATATGTCCAGCGTTGTATATCTAAGCTACATATCAACTGTCATCACAAACACGTAAAATGTTAGAAGTCTCAAGTCTAGTACTTGACACATGGCCATATTTCATCTATCTTAGCACCACGATTTTATACTTCGTACACCAAGTCTCAAGCTATGTCAATAAATTATTTTTCTAGCTAAACACAGTATATTTTGTAAAATATATAGCTTTATTTTGACAAAAAAAGAACATATTATATTACATGGAAGGAATACCCTCAACGATTCTTGATTTCTGAGGTGGGGATTATGACTTTGGCATGATTTAGTCAATAAATAATAGAAGTTGTGATAAAAGTAAATAGTGCCTATTCCATCACCATGATAAATTTATTTTTCACCTTCGCTGGAAGTTTAGTCGCCCTATCAAATATGCGAAAAGTGAAGCAAAAGCAATAGGAAAGGCAATAAGAATAACTCCTACAATGGCTAACTTATCATGACGAAATCCGAAGTAATTATCTAAGAAGGCAGATACTGTTGTGGGTTTTCCAAATACAGTGAGATCCTCTTCGATATCTCCATATTGTGAAGTAAGTAGACCATTTAATGACCATGATGTTGGAGTTAAATAGTACAACCATATCCACCATTTTGGAATCCTCTGCAAAAATTATACCAAATATTATTAGTACTTAATCTTTCTATAGAAACTATCATAAAACTTGCAATTCATAACCTTAGTCAATTTTTTTATATTGTCATTGAATTTTGTATATAGTTATTCAATTTCAAATTATTACAAATTGGTTTCTCCCTTAGTGCTATTGTAACATGTTCTCCTGATGAATATATATAAAAAAAAGAATAAAGTTTAATGACCATGGATCAAAGTTCAATGAACATTTAAAAATGAGATAAATTGTCCATTAAGCAGATTTGGGTAATTTAGAATAAAATTGAAGTTATGATTACTAATAAATTAAAGTTCAATGACTGTGTTAAATAGTAGACCAAAGTTCAAAGAGCATTTATATAGATAAAGCTAAATAACTACACCTACAGATTTCTAAAGTTCAGAAACATGGACAAGATTTCTGCAGATTCAACTTACTGGTTCAGGAATTAAGAAGCCAGCAAAGAGATTGAAGGTTGTGTAGAAGGCAGAGGATAAAATAGCAGCTACCATAAAATTCGGTGTCAATGAGACGAGTAGCATTCCTAGATAATTGAAGTACATCAATGAACAAAACATTGCATAGCAGAACCAGAAAACTTTGTATGCTGATCCAAAGTATCTTATCATTGGATATGTGATTGTCGTAAAGACAACAGCTTCGACGAATAGATATGGAACTTCAATAACCACCTGTAAAATAAGTGCAAGCTATATTTGAGAATGAACAACTATTTTTGGGGCAACGAGACATGATCCAAATTATAAATATATTGAGATGTTTAGATATAATATTAGTTAAAAAAATATTAAACTAATATAATATTAATTGAATATCTATAAAGATACTGAGATGAATAATTGAACATATATTTTTATGTATAAAGAGCATCATAAAATTCTTTGTTTATTCTTTTGATTTTCTTCATAAATTATATTTTCTTAAACTATTGTTCTTTTTAAATTATGAATGTCGTTTATTAGTTAATATTAGCTCATTATTTCTTGTGTTTTTAGGTCTTAATTTATAGATATTCAACAAGACAATATACAATAAAATATTATTAATTTTTAAAATATATTTAGTCATAATTTTCTCAAGTAAATCCAAATCCACCAATGAGATTCAAAGAGTTATACCTGCGCAAACGAAAAGGCCCAAGAGGAATACATTCCAGCAAATCTTTCACGATACATGACAACTCGCTCTCTCGCAACATTTTGCAAAATTGTTGAACAGTTGTTTATCCCAAGAAAAATCACGCCAACATACATTGACCCAAGAATATTAAATAAATCCTGTTGGTTGTTTCTGAAAGAAAAGATAAAAATTACTAACTTTTAATAATTGTAAAAGAATAGCAAATAGTTGTATATTTCACACACACATACACATATATATGCTAATTTAATTATAGATATTTATAAATCAGAACCCACATTTGCTAAACATATTAAATTACTTTTAAGTAACTATAGAAAACTTACTTAAATATGGAGAAATATACTTTAGTAGAATAGGATGAAGAAATAATAAAGAAATAATAATTTAGCTTACATTTTCTGGCCTTGGTTCCAAAATAGTAGCCCAAAAATCAAAGCTGATAGAACTGTATGTAAGAGGCGCATCAAGTTGTATGAAGGATTCCTCCAATAAGTCAAATTTTGCTTCCATAAACAGGCTTTGAATTGTCCCCAACCATTTTGAGAAAAGCGTGTAGAAAAATGCAAATCTTTTGAATTGGGAGGCGGATTGCTCAATTCACTTACAATCCTTTTGTTCTTCCTGCAAAAATTATGAGCATTGTGAAGTAATTTCGCTATTTTCTAAATCCGACTCTTATTTTTCATTTCTATTCTTACCTAAAAACTGTGAATTAAAGGTTTCTTTAATTATATGAAAAACATAAAAACATGGAAACACTTAGTGAAAGAAAGATACTTACTATATCTCGCAAAATCCCTTCTTTCATTCTTAACTTATTGCCCAACGTTACTATAAAGCTTTTCACATAAATATTTCTAATATTGGAGACATCAAGATAGTTCTCAGAGCATGCCTCTAATTCTTCTAATATATGCGTTTGTTCTAGTATATTTGATTATTGTATATTCAATTCCATATTATTTAGAAAATTATTGTAGTAATATTTAAAGTACTAATCACTTCCGTATATGCATCTAACATTGTAAACATCTAAAACTATGTCGTCATTTTTTCCCATATGCTGGTGTATAGTCTATTTCACCAACTTATAATATATTATAGGATTCAATATATTATTATAATTCTAAAAATGACTCCTTTTATATTTAAATTTAGGGCAATATATTAACTACACAATCTACCCTTTTAATCTACTAAGAAAAAGATCATGTTGATTTGAACTAGTCCAATGGAAAAATATAATCTTATGCATTATGATGTTATAAATAACTAAGAAAATAAGTCATATAAGCTTGCAAAAGAAAACCCTTTTGAAGCGATTCGAGTAGCAATATGGACATTATCATAAAGAATTGTGAGTGAACTCACTCGTATAAAGTAGATTCCTTGTATATGCGGGCAAAGTTTATGCCTAGTTTTCCTTCGACGGATTGAGAAGTGACCTCTAACATCCATGTTGCGGGATTATAATTACTTCTAACTTTCGGAATCCCCTGAATAGCCTATGAAATAATAAGTGGAAAGAAATCCATATATCATGTTCATCCACATATAGCAATACTCACCAATTGAACAATCGACAGTATATTAATTTATATGGTGAACTGACCTCGAAATATTCTATGACACTACTTGAATGGTGTCCCAGTGGTCCAGAGTAGATAACAAGGCCACCAATTGTTAAAAGAATTAACTGCAAAAACGGATGCATAGCATCATCAACCAAGACAAATTCAATTAAGTCATTATTTTAGGTTATGTATTCTAGAATTTTTAATGCTAGAATAAAAAGGAGCTAAATATAATCTTCAACTGAGCAATGGCGGAGATAGATGAGGTCAGCCGACTCCATTAGTTGTCCAACAACTCTTAGAATATTTCACCGACTCTATTTATTCTGTTTCATTTTTCACCTCGTTTTTTTTTAAGTCATCCTACTAAATTCTAAATCCACTGATACAAGTGAGTCACACATAAGGTGAAATTGAACTCAAAATCTAGACTACCTATATTTCCCCCAGGGAGAAGAAGAAAATGGGCCATCCTTTTATCTCTCACCACTTTTTTTTAACATAAATACTTATTTGTTAAGTACTATTATTTGAACAAATTGATGGATTTTGGTTAAATACTAATATCTTTAGCTGTTTTACCTCATTAAATGACTCAAATAGGTCAATACTTGGTTGGTGGATGGTGCAAGCAATTGTTCTTCCCGTATCAACTACATTTCTTACAGCTCGCATGACGATGGCAGCTGATCTTGCATCTAAACCTGTTGTAGGTTCGTCCATGAAAATAATAGATGGATTGGCTACAAGTTCCACAGCTATTGTAAGCCTCTTTAGTTGCTCGGTCGAAAGACCATTAATGCCTGGAATGCCTACTAAAGAGTCCTTTATGCCATCAAGCTCTATAGTCTCCAACACTTCATTCACAAATTCCTGTGAATCAAGCAGCTTCAATGTCAATAGAAAATTACATCACCAACGTACATAAATTCAAATTTTAAGAAGAGATCGTACAACTTTAGTTTTTGAGTCTATTTCAGCGGACAACCGCAACCAAGCAGAAAATATCAAAGATTCTCCTACAGTAACTTGAGCAGAATGTACATCAGTTTGCTCACAGTAGCCAGAAACCCTGGCAAAAGTTTCTTGAACCTTGGGAAAACCACCAATCCTTATTTGTCCCTCAATGTAGCCACTTGTTTTCCTTCCAGCAAGAACATCTAACAGAGTCGTTTTTCCAGCACCACTAACCCCCATCACTGCTGTAAGAACACCAGGCCTCAATGCTCCAGTTATATCAGAAAGAAGCTGTAGTTTCTTTTCACAGTAGCCCTTCTCTTTCATTGCCTAGAAAGAGAAACTGATTTAATTATACTGACTCAACCCTTGTCACACAAATTACTATAACTGTAGACAAATGAAAATATTTATTTGTATTACCGTTGGAGTGTCTACGAAGTATTGCACGTCTTCAAAAACCAGAGTTAATGGTGTAAAAGGTGAGGCCATTTTGCCTATTCATCAAGAAAATATGACCATCATAGTAAATTTTTTCATTTCTCAAATATTAAAAAACTACTCTAAGAATATGCTTAACCTAAATATGGAAACTTGTAATGATTTAGAAATAATGGAGATAACAATATAGTTCATCTAACCTCCATGTGGTTGCACATTTGTTTTGAAAGCATCCCTATACTTGTAATCCATTTGTAAACCAGTTTCTGAATCTACAATATCATTAACTAAAGAGAACTTCTCGTTCGAGATGATAGCACGAGAGGATCCAGGAGCTGTATGTTCATTTAATAAGAAAGAACTAATAAGTATACATAAAAATGCAATTTCAATCAAGAAAACGTAAGAGCACAAATGAGCTTACAATTCAAGAAACTCAAGGCCAACACATAGCCAATGTTGAAAATGAGTGCAAATCCATATAAGGCACCAACCGATACCCAATAAAGATATCCATGAAAGTCAAGTCCACGGTTTTCTAATGTTACATGTCCAAGTGTAGCATTTTCGAGTAGAACCTAAAAAAATATAACAATGGAGAAATGCATTATTATCCGGTCTGTTGGCATTGTAATCAACGTAACACAAACAAGAACCAGTTAAAATTTGTCGATGGACTAGAAAAGACTAGACCATTTATTACATATTAATGTGCACATTGTATACATTTGAGTATGAACTAGAATAGTAAGAAATTTTATAATTTACATATCAGATTATGATCTAACTAATATACGTAAATATTGCCATCTAGCAGGCCGCCTGTATAATTAGTTGGAGTTCAAACAATAATAAAAGTCAAAATAATTAGCAATAAGATAAGATCAAATATCTATCTATCTATCTATCTATCTATCTCTCTCTCTCTCTCTCTCTCTCTCTCTATATATATATATATATATATATATAATTTGGGAATTTTTCTAAAGTTTCGACGAGTGACATTTTAACTGATTGACATGAGATGACTTTTCTAAATATCTTCTTTTTTTCCTTTTTGTAATATAATATAATTTTTTTAAATCAATAATTACTTAACAAAAAAAGGGTATATGTATCAATATATACATTTAAATCAATATATATTATTTCACATATAAATATAGTTATATAAATTTAATGCTATAATGAAACATTTGGTTCGTAAATTTGATATATAAATTTGTAGTTACCAGTTGATTTAGAATGGACTAGCGAAATATCAACATATAAGGCTTTTTAAAAATGGAGAATCACATGTAAAAATTAATGGTGATTTGATATTTGGATCAAATTATGATGATATTAGATATATTAAATTAATTAAACGCATTCATATAAATTTACTTGATTAATATTATAATATATGAATTAAAATATTTTATTTTAATGAATCTATATATTTCTCTATGAAAATAAATAATATATTTAATTTATGAAAGAATTATGAATAAAATAATAAAATTTTATCATAATTTTAAATATTTAATAGTTATAGTTTCTCTCTTGATTTGCTAATATTTTGATTTTTTCATTAAAATAATAATTCTAAAAATATTTTTCAAAGAAAAAATAGAATATCTATTAATTTAAATAAAAATATTATAATATACGGTACGTAGTATGAGTATTGCACTAGTTATATGAAATAATAAGATAGAAGAATATTGTTCAGTGAATAACAAAATAATGCTTATCGTACTAACGACTCTAGGTAGCAAATAGCAGAATTCAATGCTCTCAAACATTTACCTTTTGCCATCGTGGAGCAAGAAACTCATTTAAAGAGAGGCCTATTTCTCCATATGTTATTGGTGAAACCCAAAAAGCCCACTTCAACCAAACAGACATAGAAGCTGTAATTAAAAAAAAAACTAGTTAATCACTTCCACTATCATCAAGGAACCAACATGAAAGAAAGAACATGAGCTTACGTCTTGCAATCACAAATCCACTGAACAATAGTAGGAATAGTATGGCAAAACTACCAACTGACATAGAAACATCATGAGTTCGGAACACTGATGCCAGGAAACGAAACATGGATAAAGAAGACAAGTGCACTCCTAATAGAAGCAGAAAATGGCGAAGGAACCTGCTCAGATCAAGCTTCAGCCAATTATCAATATTGAAATTGTTCTTGTAGAAAATGTTCCACGAATTAAATAAATAAAATAAATGATAAATATCACAAACAATATAGCAGTAACTCACCTCTGGATTTCAGGACTATATCCAATAACATAATACGTAAGGCAAGTCCAAATCAAGGACTCCAGAAATGATAGAGGAACCTTTAAAATGCTTGCAGGAATTGCATAAGCCCAAGCTGGATAAAAGCATAACTGTTTTTGTCTGTAAAAGACTTCGAGTCTTTGGATAGTCATAGATAATTCTGGAATTCCATCAGTGAGAAGAATGATAAGAGCATAAAATAATGCACCCATGTACAAATTTGCATGCGCACTGTCGATATCCATTTGCGAGCGCAAAAACACAGTCATCGTGATAAATGCAGTTATGACAAGCTGCAACAAAAGAAAACACACACATGTTTCATGTTTGTGTTTTGATAATGCAAACGAAAGGCAAGACCTTCATATGCATAATAATAAACCTGTGTTGTCTTGAATATATACACAAAAGAGTTCCTTCTCATGAGGAGAAATTCCCTTGAAGCGCAAGCTTTGAGGAGCTCCCATTTAGAAAGTGAGTACAAACTAAAGGAAATAGCATTCCTGTGGCTTTGGGATTTATCATAGGGAATTGAAAGCTCATCATCTAGTTGTCTCCCTATGTGATGTTCCATGAACTTCTTTGAGAACATATCAATTGAGACATAACTATAAGGCGGTTCAACATTGTACCAGTACTGTGCTTGATCTTTTCTAGAGATAACCTGCGAGAAGCATGTCAATAAATTTCTTTTTCAAAGGGTAATGCTTGTTGAATTCACTCAAAGGAAGGTTATTGCTGAATTATCAAGTGAAAAAGCTTGACTCAAACTCAAGATACAATAACAACAAAAACATCAATATGGGAAATTCAATGTTATTATTTCATCTTACCTCTTGGATAAAATCAGCAACACCTTTTCTTTCAGGACATTTAAAACCACAATCCTCGAAAACCTCTAAAACTTGATCTCGTGGACCATGATACACAATCTTGCCCTCTGACATTAAGATTAAATCATCAAATAGATTAAATGTTTCAGGAGCTGGCTGGAGAAGTGAAACTAGCACGGTTGCATTTGTAATGTGCACCATATGTTGTAGACACGAAACAATCTGGAAGGCAGTGGAGCTGTCCAAACCATTAGTTATTTCATCCATGAATAGAGCTCTTGTAGGACCTACAATCATCTCTCCTGAAAGTTTTGGGTCCAAATTATAAAAATTAAGTTCGAAGATGATAAAATTGAACTATTTTCATTTGAAGTAATATAATTTTTTGGGGGAATTACATTATCATTCCTGAGTTAATTCATCATCTCACATTGCGCTACTGAATTTTCAAAAGACTTTTATTGTATCTCTGGCTATTAACGCCGTGAGCTCAAAATAACGGGAGGACACGGCATGTGGAACACATGCCAAC
>CAODLS010529291.1:0-19820 GCA_948243855.1 Flueggea neowawraea
GCAACTTTTTAGAATAATAATTTGGAGTTTTGAGTGAATTGGCAAGTCCTAGTTTTGCCAACACTATAAATAAAAAATAAATAATAGAGAAGAAATTATATGTTATGTAAGAATAAAGGCTTAATATATAAAAGCTCCGAAGTATTTGGAGAATTAAATTACTATTTCTCTTTGAAAGCAGAGTCAATCTTCTCCGCATTTCGTCTATAACATTAAACTTCATCTATGAGATTACCACAATTTGGTTTATATACAATATATGGATTGTTTATAACAGAAACATTTTCAGCATGTTTGGTTTGTGGATTAGACCTGGAATAGAATTCTAATTCCGCGTAGAATTCCTAAGATTTAGTTTGGTTCACAAAATTCTATTCTGACAGAATTCCAATTCCACCAATTTGTGGAATCACAATTCTTAGCAAAATCTAAGAATTGCAATTCCATGCCTTTGCTCTATCGGGGTTAGTTGGAATTTTCCTTTCTGTCCTCAACAAATTTTTATAACGCCAAATTACCCTTTCCATATTTTCACGATTTCTGTCTCACCCATCTCTCCTTCTTCTCGACAATCGCCTCTCACCACTACCTCTCATCATCGTTATCTCCACCGTAACAACGACAACATCTCCGCCTCTTTCTTCGCAACTTTCCACAATCAACATCGTCTCTGTCTCTTATTCCATTCTCATCTGGCATCTTGTTATCTTCTCATTTTAGTTAGGGTTTCTTATCATACAATTTCTTCGATCAACATGCTTCGATTTGATTAAGGCTCGATGATAATGTTTTATTTTGTGGCTTTAGGCCAGAGAAACTGTTGGCATCACTGATAATGTTTTACTAGCTACTTGTTGGATTTTGATTTGTATTTTGATTCAATGGTTCTTTTTGCATTATACATAATTGTAGGGACGTAGCTATTAAGGGAAAAGGAGGTGCCGAAGCAGCACCCCCTTCCGCCCGAGGAGAGCCATAAGAGCTCCCCTCCGGCAGGGCTTCGTCTATGGGCAACCTGCTGGGTTCATGGAAAAGGGAGACGAGGCAGGTCTCCTACCTCTTTTTTTTTTGTATTTTCGCCCTGGGTTTTTTTAAAAATAATAGTAAGTGTGGGGCGAAAAAGACGTCGTTTCACCCCACAACTTAAAAAAAAATAGTGAAGCAGGGCAAAACAATGTGTTTTTCCTTGGCCACTTAATTTCCAACAAGGCTGACATTTTCAAGTGTCCCCTTCATTTCATTTTAATCTCTCTCTCTCATCTCTCAATTCTCTCTGCCGCTCACTCTTCTCCACTCCAAACCTCCATCCTTCGCCAACCACTTCTCCTCTCCCTCCGTCCACGCAACGCAACTGCTGCTTCCTTCTCCCACGCTACGCTGTCTTGGTAAGTCCATTTTCCCCTTTTTTTTTTATTTTTGAAAAATTTCAGATTTAATTAGGTATTTAAGATTGAATGGATTGTTGAATTAGTTGTTGAATTTAGGAATGAATTGTTGAATTTATTGTTTAAATTTATGGTTGGAGAGATTATTGATTTTGTTGTTGAATTTAGGAATGGATTGTTGAATTCATTGTTAAATTTGTTGAAGTTATTGTTCAATTTTTTTGAATGAATTGTTGAATTTATTGTTGAATTGTTGGAATCTGAGACATGCATACACGCAGCGAAAATTAAAATTTTTTCCACGGATTCCACCAAGATCCAAGCAACTCGATAAAACCAATTAAGGAAAAACACTTTTACCTTGTTAACTTGTGACACAGAACATGAGGATGCTACTGAACTCAAGTCCTAGACGTTGCAGGTTGCGAACGTGCTTTACCAGTATCCACACCAATGAATTGTCTAGTGGGATTGGCGTGCTAGCACCTCGTCAGATAACACACTCCAAAACCCTAGCAATGTCTCTCTCGGTTTTGGTGGCTCACAAAAGCGTTTATATCATTTCTAGACTTAATGACTCTATTTATAATGGTAGTCCAGTCCAAACGAACCACTTAACCCTAATCCTATCTAATAGGAAAATTCTGTATTAATTTTAAATGATTATAAAATTAATCCACCTCATTTAATCTTATATGCCAATTAAATTACAACTAATTTAATTGGACGCACAGATTATTAATAGGACAAAAAGAGAGTGCTTATTTACAACCCACTATAGCTCACTCTAGTGTGTGATCCTGTAGGTCCGTTCAATTTTAGCAGTAGACCCAAATCAAACTTTAGGCCCACAAATCATAAGCGGCATCTAGGAAGACATTATGTGTCACGACCCGTTTTTGGGCTGGTGACCGGCGTACGAGGTGAACCGTCTACGGAAACTCAGCTCATCTTGCACAAGTCTCGGAGATACAAATATTCAACCCAAACAATCATTTATCAAAAATATTTGTTGAACATAATACGATATATAAGAAAATAGTATATATATAGAACTATCAAAATAAATATAAGTAATATCAATAAAACCATCAAACATTTTATAACAGATACTAAGCCATAACCCACTATTTTGTATATAGCAACTAACAAAATACATACTGAGTCCGAACAAAAGGACACTGACTAAATCTCCGGAGTGCCTAACCAAACGTTGAATGCCAACAGTCCGCATTCAACCAAAATCACCTGAAAAATAGGAGTAAAGAGGATAGACAGAAAAGAAAGGGGTAAAAATCCCTAGTAAGAAAACAACACTTCAAATTGCCTTATACGTGCCTCACAAAGACAGTTTGAAAACGTTTAGAAAACTTCACATGCAAATATAGATGTACATACGTATACACAGTAGATATAGTATCATAGCTTTGAAATCAGTTTCGAAATTATTCGCACTCAAGGAAAACAATATTCAGACAGATCTGCAAATACTTGGCTCAACAAAGACTTAGTTGCAAAATATAAAATAGTTGAATACTTTCTTTCAAAATATTTTCCTCAAAACATTTACAGAAAATAAATGTTAAAATAATTGTAGAGAAATTCCCAAATCATTTTCAGTAAGAAATGCCAAAATGTTTTCAAAGCGAATTACTTAATCATTTCAAAGTCAAAATTCATGAATCGTTTCAGAGTCAAAATCATGCATTTCAAATAATACGCAGAGTTGATGATCACTGATCATATGCCCAAACCATATTAGAACTGTGCTGGCTGGATCAGATCAGAATAATTTTGCAACCTTGAGAGTCCAAAAAGTACT
This sequence comes from Flueggea neowawraea, assembly GCA_948243855.1. Taxonomy (NCBI): domain Eukaryota; kingdom Viridiplantae; phylum Streptophyta; class Magnoliopsida; order Malpighiales; family Phyllanthaceae; genus Flueggea; species Flueggea neowawraea. The sequence continues at coordinate 3,208 of CAODLS010529291.1, forward strand.
CGACTCAAAAGGGCTAATAGCTGACAACCTTAAGGGCTCTAAATAGTACTCTCTGTCCACCCTATGGGTCTGAAGGCTGTAATAGAGAAGATACCGATCTCGACACATCCGCGAGTATTGCAGTCCCGTGCTCCAGCTAGATATGTCTCGCCAAGCTTATAGAACAATACACCGCAGAAAATGAGCAATAACACAGACTCATTGAAGTTGGGATCTAACCAACATTTCTCATGCCAAAAACGATTAGATATAGGACTAGTACCTGTCAGACAAAAGTTAAACATGAACCATAACCACTGAATAACTCATATGTTGACCATCGCAACTATAGAATATCAAGTGTGGACTTCTGCCATTAGAGAATAGTCAAGTGTGTTGCGCTACACACGGGCTACCACCTACGCTGGTAACTGCAGGCTACCATCAACCCCTGATAGCTTAGTCTTCGCATTGGTATATCAAAGTTTACATTTGACCCCGTAACAAAAGGTGCCCCATATCGAACATTTAACCGAAAAATGTGCAAATATTTTTTAAAAAATATTCAAAGTGTTGAACAGAGTATTTATACCGAAATACACTTATTTTGCAGACAGAATGTTTACTACAGAAAATTCTTTTATTTATTTCAGAACAGAATACTCAACATAGAAAATGTATTTATTTCAGAACAAGTCATTTGTCTCGAAGATATTCTGAAATCCCGCAAGAATAATTTTCATTCAAAATATACTTTGAAATCCATAACATAATGCTTGTTACTGGAATTAAAATAAATATTAAAACATAATATTTATTTTCAAAACCATCAAAATTCCCAGAAAAAATTCAATTTACACAACAGAGGTTTTCACACCAGTCCAAAATTTTAGGGTTTACCGATCCTTTAGAAACTTCCAAATTTCATGCAGGGGTTCTAACACAGCAAAAACAATATAAGTTTAAGAGGCACAACCTATGTATCTGAAGATGTCATTTTACTCACCTGGTAATCCAAGCTGAATGACTTAATCTCGTACCACCAAAGTCGGCTAACCTCACTGACCAGGATATGAAGCTGAAACAATTATTGCAAGACAATTGGCATATTGTGGTACTATGACAATATCAAATGCATGATATGCGAATGCTGAATCAGACTCAGAGAACCCATCCTGAAAGAAAATCAAGCATCTCATAAAATTATAGTTTGGTCCCCGACCTCCGTAAAATTATGCTTTAGTCCTCGAACATTTCAAAATTTTCCAATTAGTCCTCAAAGGGTCCTACTAGTCCTCTAAGTAGATAAAATCTCCAAATTAGACCCCTAACTCTTAAAAGTCACCAAAATACAAAAATTACAACTTTGGTCTCCCAAAACCACAGCTTACTCGAGTAAGCCCCTTGCTTACTCGAGTAAAAGCCTGGATGGCTTAGTCGAGTAAGCCAGGTGCTTACGTAAGTCCCATTCCCAGAATTTTCAGAATTCGACCAACACTGATTTCAACGATAAAAGTCATCCTCAAGCACCTACATTGCCTCTAATCAACCTCAGAAACATTTATCCAACATCCATTTCAACAAACAACAACAAATAAACCCACGATCAACCTCAATCCTCACATTTTCGGCCAAAACCCTAACCCACACAAAACGAAATCAAATATCTTGATTCAAGGCTTGAATAATGATTATCTAACCTCAGATAATCATAACCTAAAAACCTTAACCATCCATTTCAACAGAATCATCCGAAAATCCGAACCCTAAAAATTCGGCCCAAAATGATTTTCTAAGATTGATGCATGAAATGAATGAAAAAAAGAGATTAGAAGCGATCTTACCTCCAAAGATGATTAGGAATGAATAAGGAACCAATGAGAGACAATGAGAGAGCAAATGGGACAGATTTGGAGGTGAGAGATGTGAATATGAGGTGAGATAGCCGAAAGGGTCGTGTAAGGCATATATATAGAACCCCTGCCCAAAATGACACCACTTCAGCATTTCTGCCTCGCTCACTTGAGTTAGAGGATTTCTTACTTGATTAAGACTTCCCAAAAAATTCATCTGGAGAGTCGGCTTACTCGAGTAACAATATTGCTTACTCGAGTAATCTGAGGCTCTTCTTACTCCAGTAACACACAGATTACTCGAGTAACTCCCTTTCAACACCATTAATCAACCACTCAACACTCCAATCATTCAAGGTCGAACCAAGATCAACTTAACCCCAAAATTTTGACAAATTTACATCTTCAACATCATCAAACTCCAAATGCTAGGACGAAAATCGATCGGACCAAATTGGGACTGATCAAAACACTACAGAAGACATGTCAGAAACGGGCTGGGTATTACATTATGACTATCCAAATTGAACGAATTTGATGACTCTACAAGATCTAATCCACAATACGATATTTAGTCATTTTGTCACGCGATATCTAGATTAAGCATAAAGCATGGATCACACCATCTTTATAAAACTTAATCAAACATTTTCAGATACCCAAGTATACTGACCAAACAAATGATATTGATAACCCCTATCAATCTCATTCGAGACCATGCATTTCATCAGTCCTACTTGTCAAGCGGCCAATAGATATCTCAATCAAATAAGAGTGGGACAAATTCCTTCACTGTCACTCACATTCCTCCACATGATTTACAACATGCCTAATAATAGTCTGTATTACCATCCTGTTAGGGATAATGTTGAACTATGTCAAAAACATGGAGTTCTTCATGTAGAAATCTATGATGAATTCAGGTCGAAGGACTCAAATATCATTAATGCAATGAGAAGTACTGATGACCTAGTGCATGTTCTATTTCTCATGGCGGGTCAGTCCAATATCATGTTCTCAACATGTACCTATGTTCTGAGTAACCTCCCATGTCCATGATCAGTAAAATATGATAATCGCTCAGAGTGCATACTAATCTTACCTCATTATCATTCCCATGATAATAAATGATCAGAGATAATTTAGAATAGTGTTCCTTTATCTTAAGGTTTTACTATCAAGTCATGCACTTGATAATATAATACATAATCAACTATTCATGGATACTATTATCAAGTTAATGCATTACTAAATAACATAATAATATATATGTCTAAATGAAATGCGTCATATTAATTAAACAATAATAGAAATGACAATATTCATATGATTGGGCTAGGGTATATCACTAACATGAATTACTAGGTGAAGTGATTTGGATGGACTTAAATTTATTATTATTTTATTTTTTTGATCTAGTTTATCATCTATGGAGAGATTTTTAACCAAGAGACCGAGAAGTAGCGGTTATGTTTTCCGAACTATGTACACAAGCACGAGCCAGGTTCTGGCTAAGCAGAATCAATACCCCTTTTGCCAGAATCCTGGCTCTGTCCCTGCATGATCAACCACTTTACTATCTTTATTTTGGCTATGAAGTATTCTTATTTCATAATGAGAAATTGCTGAAGTTGTTCTATTCAAGTAGGTAAAAGAGTATTATTGGCAAAAGAGAACATTAACCCGTCATTAAACCGACCCAAGTGAGAGTATTATTGGTTTTGCTGAGAGAAAAGGGTTGTGTGTTTAGGTAGTCTGTGTATTATTGGCAAAAGAGAACATTAACCCGTCATTAAACCAACCCAAATGTATATAAAATTGATTAAAAACAGTTTCTTTGGTAACATCTGCTTGCATGCTCAACACCTTGCCTAAACCCCCCAAATTTGGTTGTCTTTGTTGTAAGCAAAACAGGGCAATGATGCTTACTTTTCTTCTTTTCTCTATGAATTTGCTACCCTTTATTTGCAGAAAATATTAGACGCGGACTTTTAGGAGACAATATAGACAACCAAATTTGTAGACAATATAGACAACCAAGATAATCTGCAACACAGTTTATGATCTGTGCTTTCTAAAAGATTGGTTGTGTTTGAATTGCTTAAGAGGAACAGGACTACTCAAGCATGACAATGTGTTCAATTATTGTTTGTTTTATGCTCTGTGCTGGAGAAAGTGTAATTTCTTAGTTGGATGCTTAACCCATTTTTATAAGTAGTTTTGAGTAGGAGAATATGATTTTGTTTTTTAACTTGGAATGAGAATGGTAGGAATTAGTTTGTTCATGTGATTCTACAAAATAGTGATTACCTACTAAAGGAGTTTGTGTGTCTGCTCCTAACCACCGCTACCTCAAGATGAATGTTTTTAGGGGATTTGTTTGCTCCATACAAGATCATATAAAATAGTTTCATTATTGCAAATTTAAATCTATTTAAGAGTTCGATTTTGAATCAAGGGATCAGAATTTTAAGAATCTCAATTTATTCAATAATATTTTAACAAAATGGTGCTTATATTTTTAGGACAATTACTTGAAAGGCTCTATGTTTTAATGTAATTTTTTTAAAGAAAAGATAGTGGGGGTGGGGAAGACATCCCACGAATCATCAGAGAGGGCTTAGTGTTGGCATGTTTTAATGCAATTTGACAGAATTTCGTGGAGTGAAGGCCAAATGAAGCAATTTTTAAGAAAAAGAGATAGCATTAAAATTTCTTGGTAAAAATCTTTATTTGCAGCCAGTGACTAATTTTGATAACTATGAAACGGAAGGGATTCATAAAATGTGTTGCAGATTATCTAGCTAAAGCAGTCAGGAAAGGTTATTGCTTGTTAACTTCCCGAATGAACTGGAAGGTTTACCATGTAAGGATTCTGGAGGGTCAGAAGACATATGGCGGACAAAGCAGTCACAATAATATTTCAGTAGAGGAAAAAAAAATAATTTATCTTGAGCGTATATATTTGAATATAATACTGAACTCTAAATTGTTAAAGAGAGCTTCATTTTCTCTACACTGGACCATTCTGCAAAATGAAGGCAGGGACGGAGGGAGGGGGGTAACGGGGTCCCTTGACCCCTCCCAAAATATTTATTCTTATGAGATATATTATACAATAAATATATTTGGTTTTCTTAGAGTTTCTACATGGTTTATGATATGTATATATATGATATTATACAATACATATTATATTACATGTAGTATTTATGTAGTATTCTTTTTCTTACATTTAATAATCTAACTTTTGAGACTTTAAATTATTTATTAACACATAATTGATAAATTTATAGTCTAATTGGGGTTGTTTTGAGCACTATTAAATTGATATTTTGAGATTTAGTAATAATATGCATTTTAAAAATGTAGTACTCGGGTACAATTAATTCTAACAAAGTATATGGTTTATGAATTTTTGATAACATAATTTCTGTTGTGAACTTGTGATTTAGTAAGTTTTGAAATTTGAACTGAGAAATTTATTTTATTTGAGTCAAATTTCATATGTGATTTTTTCTTTTTTTTTTTAGATTAATTGCTACGTTTTGGAATTTGTTGGATGGACTTAATTTATACATTGAAGTATTTCTGATTAAAAATAATATATACATTGACAAGTGAAAGTGATGGTTCACCAAATGATCCTAATGTAGTTGTTCAATCTGAAATTAATGTTGGTGAATCGAGTCAAAAAAAGACACGAGTTGAGTTAAGTGAAGATGATATTGTTGTTGATCCTGCATTACAGAAGTCTATGGTAGAGTATGATCCCCAAATTAGAGACGAGGTTATGAGCATATGCTAGGAATTTGTTGTCACCTAAAAATTAGTACTTGTACTTTTCTTTTCAATTGAATTTGAACTTAGTAGAACTTAAATTTTATTTAATTATTATAAGTACATCTGATTTTTTTATTATATATCAAAGTGTGCCCCAAGCCAAAACCTTTATGGCTTCGTCCCTGAATGAAGGATATAAAAAGACAATGTAGACAACCAATATAAAAAAGACAATAATTTATCTTTATATTGGCTAAACTTTTTCCTTTTTTAATTGATTGATGATGTGGACTTTTTGTAGCTGAAGATTGATTGTGGAATTACTCTCATGAACTTTGCAGCACGATGATTATTGATATGAGTATGTGTGATATGAGTATGCATCGAGATTGAAGGTTGAACTACTCTCAATTTTTCCACTGTTCTGTTGTGTGATTGTCATGAAAGTGGTTTTTGCTGGCAGTATTTCTTACAGAAGTTTGATTTGTAGAATCATATGTGTGAATATGTTTGATGAATAAAATGATGAGTTTTCTTTTTTTGGGTTTCTGCTTATATTTGCTTAATTATGGTTTATTATACTTAATTCATGATTGTTAGCATTAGGAGAAATGTTGGTTCTTTGCATTAGATTGCATTGCCAAAATGGAATGATTGGTCATTTTGATTAGGAGAAATGTTGGTTCCGGCATTAACTAGCTAGCATCTACCTTTCAGTGTTAGCATAATATTCCTGTTTCTTAGATTCAAGAAACTCATACATAAATCACAACTTGTTTTATAGGAAAAACTAGTATGACAGCAAACACTTCTCAGCTTAATACACAACCTAGCAGAGGGACCAAAAAGAGAAAATGGGCACAAATTCAAGATGAATTGTTGGAAGTTGCATGGTTGATTTATACAAGAATTATACTTGTTTGTTTACTTCACAATTTCATCCGTATGCATTATGAAATTGATCCAATGGAGCATCAACTGGAAGATGTTATTAATGATCATCAAGAAAATGACGCCAATCGATGTTATGGCGCCATCAGATGCTTAGAATGATTTTCGTGATAACTTAGCAAGCAAAATATATAATGAATGGAGAGGAAGAAATCATTTGGGTTCTAAAATTCATTGAACTCGGAATTGAATAGTTGGGCTTTTTTTTTATAGTTTTTAGAATTAAATGATATTTTACAAATTTATCCTTTAATAATTTCTTTATATTTTAATAAATTATTTTGCTTATCATTTATTAAGTTTCTTTGCTTATTATTTATTTGTCATATTTTATTCTTATGTTGTTTACTCACTTATTTAAATAAAATGTCAAAAGTACAATATTTAACTTTATTTAAAAAGTCAAAGATAAAATAGTATTTTCAGATAATTTATATTTTATTCCTTACAGTATTGCATTCAACCAAATAAAATCCATCAACCAAACAATGAAATAAAATTGGAATAAAAATTTTATTGCATGCCATTATATTCTGCGAACCAAATGACCCCTTTATAATCTAGAAGCTTAGATATTTTTTGAGACATAGTTTATCCGTTAGATCGCACAGCTTTCATCACGAATTAGAGGACTTCTTATTTAGACATTAGTTACAAATAGTAGACGACGATATATCGGCCACTACACCCCAGTTGTTCTGTTTGTTATTATTTTTTAAATTATGCATTATTAATATATTTCTTTATTAGAATTTTTTTAAAATAATTTAACGTCTTATTCATTTGTTTGGGATCATCGAGAGTTTTTTATACAAAAAATATGTGTGATTTAAATTGAAACATTAATTTGTTTTTGTATCAACTCAAAATACTTTACAGAATTCTCTATGATTTATAATAAATTGGTTTGAGTTTAGACATTTGTCCCACTTTGCGAATCATCCAGGCCTAGCTTTGCCTTCTTCTTCAATAACTTGCCCTTGCAAAATAAATTTGTTATAGCTCGATTCTTTTACATGTAATAGTGTTTGATTTTAGTAGATTAAGTAGTAAATTGTGGATATAAATTGTACATTAAATTGAATAAATTATATAAAATAATATGTGTTTTGAGAGTTATAATATTGTTAGGATACAAGTATGAATGATAATTGTCTTATATTGGAGAGTTGTGGTGTGTGTGAATGACTTATAAGTGGTGTTGACTCATAATTCATTGCTTTAAGATTTTGGATAAGGGACCTTTACATATTCACCAAACCCAAAAATATCAATTATGGATTCACCAAGGTCATTTTCAATATTTTGACAGATATTTTGAAATTACGCGCATACGGCACAAATTTATAAATTACGTCTTTATGGATTTGTTTAAAACTTGTTTAGATTTGTTTGAAGTTTGTTCATTTTTCAAACTTGTTTAGAACTTGTTTATACTTTGAAAATAGCATATAAACAAGATATCATTAACATATAAACAAAATATAACATTTAATTTTTTGAACTGGTACACATACAATTCCTATACTATCCTTTACAAACCAATCCCCCTAGGCGAGCTTGAACTCAGGTACACAAAGTCTCAAGGTGGGTATGGTTGCCAACTCAACCAGCCTCTCTGCTTAACAAGAAACAACATATAAACATAATATAAACAAGACGTCTTGAATTTTGAATATACAGAACAACATCAACAACATTCCAAAAATAACATTTTCTTTCTCCTCTCTCTATCTCACATGTGACTTCTCTCTTGCTTTGTCTCTCCTTTAATCTTCTTGCCAACGCTTTTGCTCCTCCTTCCGCAGCTGCCACAGCCGGTGGTGCTGCTTCCTTCTTTGCCTTCACTTCTCCTTCTTTCTTCTCCTCTTTCTTCCCCCTCCAGTATATATACTTCCACGCTCTCTTTATCTTCTCCTTTAAGTATAGATCTAACTGCTTAACGTGCATCCTGCGACGCAACCATGAGAGAGAGAGAGAGATGCACAACCAGTAGAGAAGGAGAGACGCCCAACCTTGAGAGAGAGAGAGAGAGAGAGGAGAGAGAGAGAAAGAGTTTATATATTGAGATATGAACTTTAAGAGAAGTTAAATAATGAAACAGAACCATGGGAGAGGAAGAGAGAGCATTTATACGTTGAGAAATTAAAGGAGAAGCTAAATAATGAAACAAAATCCCACGAGAGAGAGAGAGAGAGAAAGAGAGAGAGTTTATATGTTGAGACCTTGAAGGAGAAACTAAACGTTTATAAAGCAGAGACAGTGTATTAGAAAATCTTTTTTGTGTTTTCAAAAATTTGAGGTTGTGAATTAAATTAAAAAATAAGAAAACTGTATCAGAAAATACATAAAAGTGGATGTGTAATAAGCATAAGTGGATTGTGTGGAATAAATAATAGAAGGTGTTTGTGGTGCACCATGTAATTACCATTTTGGGTAAATATGTGGTGTCAAGCCCACTTGTGTGCTCTTTCATTAGGCCCACACGCTAGGCAGATCTCCCAAGGCTCCCTGGGTCCACCAAGTGGTATCAGAGCGGACGGTTCGGCTGGGACATGCAAGGACAAGTATGATGTGGTGATGGTTTGGTATGAGTGTCATAATGTGGTGAAGAGCTATAGCCCGATCTACTGTGTGAGCGGTCGAAAAAAAAAGCTCGTTGACGGAAGGGTGGAGTCATGAGAGAATCTATTGGTGACACCGTGGTGATGACCAGGCCCAAACACCTAGGCCTGATGATGGTGAAGAGTTGTGATGACTGGTAAAATCTTTGTCTAGTGTGAGTGGTGGGATTAGTTCGTAAATGGGTGGAGTCATGGAAATAACTCTTGGGTTAAAAAATGTCACATTAATACTCACTGAGGCTTAGAAAAATTCCGCAATACTAAGAGTAGTTTCCATTGCATGGGGAGCAGGTCTAAGCCCGATGTGGAATAGATTCATACTTGAGTGAGAGATTGTTAGGATACAAGTGTGGATGGTAATTGTCTCATATTAGAGAGTTGTGGTATGTGAGAAGGACTTATAAGTGGTGTGGACCTATAACCTATAGTTTTAAGGTTTTGGGTAAAGATATGCTGCCAGACACACTTGCATGCTCTTTCACTATACAGGAGTTGGTGGCCGACATAACTCTCAAGGATCCAACTGCTGAAAAAATCATCATAAGAGGGGAAACTTGATCAGCAAGCTTACATCCTATCAAGATAAACACTAACATATAAAGAGACTTTATTAGGATGAAGTTAAAAGATTTTGGTTTGTTGGAATTATCAAAAAAACAATTCAAAATTCAGCTTGCAATATAATCAGCAAAGTAATAGAATTCATTGGGAAAAAAATAGGTCTTATCAAGAGCAAGGGGAAACTTGACCTTATCTTGATAGAGAAGAAGAATTATGATGTTGCATGGAAGATTATCAATTCGTGGATCGTGGTTATAAAAGAGCCACCATCCGTCAATCTCAAACACAGATCAAATCAACTCAACTATGGCAAAATGAATTTTAATAGCTCTTCAATTAGCTTAGTCATCTTAGCAATATCATTTGTTTTTTCATCAACTTAGCGAACATAGTCTTCAATTTAGTATTTCAGTTTATTTCTCAACAATTTGACAAACTTTTTCAATTATATTTTCAACAATAAAGGCAACCATTTCTCTCCAAATTCTTTTTTGTTTATTTTTATGGTTTTATTTGCAAAAATTTCGTAGGAGAATTTACAATTGCCTAAGTAATTTTCGTCCCTTGAAATTGCATGATTAAGAAGTTAGACGAGTGCACTTTCATTTTTAGTTTTTGGCTTAGGAAATACCTTAATTTTTTTGGACACGTTCACAATCTTTAGAAGGCTTTAATTTTTTCACAGAAGATTTAGAGTAAACAGATTTTAAAGTATTTCTTAAAAATATATTAACTATTAATAATAAAAAGGCAAGTTAATTGTTTGCGTGTTGTATGACAAGTCTAAGTCCGCTTCACATTCGCTTGTATCTTTTAACCTTTGCACGTGTGTAAGATCATGCATATATCTTCACCATTCATCAAGAGAGAGAGCTTGAAACCGTTTGAGTTCTCAAAGTTGTGACATCGTCTCTATGTGAAATGTATCTAACCTATTAAATGCGAGTAACAAAGCTAAATACAAGAACTTGTTGAATATTGAAGTGATTTTCTTGATCAGATTGAAGCCAAACCTTGAAGGAAGTGATACAAGCCAAATACGGTTGGATTTGTTAAGGAAATTGAGCTACTGGACGAACACGGGGAGTTACATAGGCGTGTAATAGCACGTACGATGCACTGGAATCGAAAGGGCCGAAGCTGGGCATCCACGGCCTGTGCTGTGCCTGTGGCGGATTTTGGGCATGAATTTGGATTACATGGACGGGAATAAATGACCGTGTAATGAAGCTTTTCTCTATGTCTTTTGTAGTTTGGCCGTGTAACTCATTCTGATGGGATCTAGGGTTTTATTTAGGATTTTCCTAAATAGTTTTAACTTGTATACCTTGTAAACTATATAAGGGGGCTTGTGAACGTCTTGGGAGATCTTTGAATGTTGTTGTAAGCCGTTGTGCTTGTTTTTTACTCTGAATAGTAGAATTACTTGTGTTCTGCTCATAGAGTAGATCGAATTAATCGAACCATGTAAATCTTGTGTTCTTGTGTGATTGCTCTTGTGTTATTCTGCGTTCTTCAATCGCCTGATTTCCTTACAAGTGGTATCAGAGACTCAGAAGTTTGTTCAACAACTCCAGCTTTCATTATGCAGAAAGAAGATGTCTTCGTATAAATTTGATATTGAGAAATTCAATGAGTCGAATGATTTCACGTTGTGGAAGCTGAAGATGAAGGCGATTCTGATTCAACAGAAGTGTGAGGAGGTGATTGAAGATGAAGAGAAATTGTCGATAGAACTGACAGCGGTGCAGAAAGAGGAGGCCGTGAAGAGAGCGTATAGTGCAATTCTATTGAGTCTGGCGGATGAAGTTTTAAGGGAGGTTGTTGATGAAACTACTGCAGCAGGCTTGTGGCAGAAGCTGAAAAGTAGGTATCGTAAGAGATCCCTATCAAACAAGCTTTATCAGAAAAGGCGGCTGCATACCTTGATGATGTCAGAAGGCATACAAGTAAAGGAACATCTTGATAAATTTAATAGAACTGCATTAGATTTGAAAGTGTTGGTGTTGACATTGATGATGAGGATCAAGCTATGTTTTTGTTGCATTCATTGCCTGAGTCATATGAGATTTTTGTTGATACCATCATGTATGGTAGAGATTGAATTTTTTTAATGATGTGAAGGATGTTCTGTTGTCTAAAGAATTGAAGAGGTTAACTTCTAGTTGGGGTGAAGATAGAATGGAGTCCAGGTTAAATGCTAGTAGGGGCAAAGAAATTGGTAAGAATCATGGGTTGAGGTGTTATCACTGTAAGGAGATTGGGCATGTGAAAAAAATTGGCCACATAGGGGAAACAGTAAGAAATTAAGTGCAACAGCTGTTCAGAATAATTCTGTGGAGTTTTAGGATAATTCTGATGAGGGAGAGAGCAGTAAAGTGTTGACTGTTTCTGCATGTAAATATGAAGATAGCTGGGTTATTGACACTGGTGTAGCTTATCACATGACTTTTTTCAGGAAATTGTTTGATTCTTTTAAAGAAGGGGAATGCAGTGTTAAATTGGGAGATGGTGAGAAGTTGAGTGTTGAGGGTAGTTGATCTTTGAAGATCAGGATGCATGACGGGATGGTCAGGAAACTTGATGCTTGGTATGTCCCTAGGTTGCAGAGAAATTTAATTTCTGTTGGTGCTTTGTCAAAGCATGGTTATAGATTCTCTGGAAAAGGTGGAGGAATTCGGGTGTGCAAGGGATCTTTGGTTGTGATGAAGGGTAGATTGCAAAATTCAATTTACACCTTGATTAACAATTCGATAATTGCTAATGATTTAAAGACTGTTGAGAGTTCTGTGGGAAAACGGGTGGAGTTTGTGATTGAGACTCCAGAACAGGAAAATGTCAATCAGGTTGATTCAAAAAGGCTAATAACAAATGAACCAGGGCATGATAATTGTGTTGGTGATGAACAAAGACCATCACTGGATGACACAAGGATTATGTGGAGCGTTGGGTTGTTAGGTGTTAACGAAAAACTAGCTAGTGGAGGCAAGTCCAGCTTGGACTTGATTCGTTGTTGCAGGACTTGATGCCATTCGAAGATGTGGCAGATAATTAATTGGGATTCAAAGTTGTACGAGGAAGAAAATTCACTTCAAGGTGGAGAATTGTTGAATATTGAAGTGATTTTCTTGATCAAGATTGAAGCCAAACCTTAAAGGAAGTGATACAAGCCAAAGAGGGTCGGATTTGTGAAGGAAATTGAGCTACTGGATGGACACGGGAAGTTACACAAGCATGTAATAGGACATATGATGCACTGGAACTGAAAAGGGGCGAAGCTAGGCAGCCACAACCGTGGCAGTGTCCGTGGCAGATTTTGGGCATGAATTTGGATTACACGGATGGGAATAAATGGCTGTGTAACGAAGCTTTTATCCGTGTCTTATGTAGTTTGGCTGTGTAACTCATTCTGAAGGGATTTAGGGTTTTATTTAGGGTTTTCCTAAATATTTTTAACTTGTATACCTTGTGAACTATATAAGGGGGGCTTGTGAACGTCTTGGGAGGTCTTTAAATACCGTTGTAAATCGTTGTGCTTGTTTTTGACTCTAACTAGTAGAATTACTTGTGCTCTGCCTATGTACGTAGATCGAATTGATAAAACCACATAAATCTTGTATTCTTGTGTGATTGCTCTTGTTTTATTCTGTGTTCTTCAATCTCCTGATTTCCTTATAAGACTTTTTTTTAGAAGGCAAGGAATAAAATTTTTGAGAGATCAAGAATCTTCAGTTGATGATATTCTCAGTCTGTATTTTACTTGCTAATTTCTTGATTAGATGTAGATATAAGGATTTCTGCTATTCAGGATAATATGTTTTGTGGTGTCCATACATCATTTTTACTTGGTCATGTTTGTAAACTAGTAGGTTTCCTCCCTTGCTCACATTGGGTTTTGGTGGTTTTTCTTGCCTTTGCTAATCCACTACTTTGTGGATTAAGCTAATAAAATTACTCAATTATCAAAAAGAAAAGAACCATTTGAAAGACCTTTGCAATAACTAAGGTCCCATATAATAAAATTACAAAACCATGAATAAGAAGACCTCTGGACCAGACGCCAAAATACACCAAGATGAACCAATTGTGTCGTAACTTCCAATATAGCAGCTTGCTCCAGTTCCATGCGAGAAAATAATGATCAATGAACCACATGGAGAACTCTTGCAATAGTTTGCTCAAGAGTCTCTAATGTTTGTACTTTCCATTGATCATTAAATAAACCGAGTGGTGAACCAATTTCCCATGTTCGAAATGCTCAAATTTCGGTTGTCAGCGAATTGAATTAACCCTTCCATTGTACCAAAGAAAGGAAATTCAATTATTCCTTCTTTTTTTACACTTTATACAGAAAATAACCCCAACCTTGAATCAGAGCTACAAGTTATAATTAACCATTTAAATTAGAAGAAATTACATTTGTCTTTTTTTATCATTTTGATTTCACATATGCAAAGCAAGGGATTATATTTTCTGGTATAGAATAGTCACAAGTCACAATTTTACTTTCACTAATGCTACAATATTTATAGCTTTTGTTTGGTTTCTCTCTTCTCAAATCCCCTCTCACCCGACTTTCTTTCTCTCTCTTCTCTCTTTTCTCTATTTCACGTGTCTTCCTTGTTTCTAACTTTTCTATCCCTTCGTCTGTACTTCCCTCTCATCCACTACCTCACTCTCTCCCTTGTCTCTCCTCCCCACTCGCTTTCACCATCGCTAATTCGACGTTAAGTTTCTTCACTGCCACCTTGTTCGCTGCCTCGAATGCTTTGTTATTCTTTTCTTCTTCCTCCACATCCGATGCATTGCTTACCACATCATCCACATCTTCATTCGTTGTGCCGTCTATCTTCGTCGGTGTTCATGTCTTCATCTGTGGTGAAGGAGAGACAGAGACCGACAATGATAGAGAGAGAGAGAGAGAAAGAGACTATGTGACAGGAAAGAGCGAGAGAGGGGCGGCTATGTTTCAAAACCCTAACTGCAGCCCCAAAATAAAAAAAAATTGACTATAGTTGTTTTTAGTTTGTAAAATTTAAAATAATACCTCAATTTGGGTTGTACTAGTTGTGTACTCGCTTTGTTCTTGGTTTGTTCTCATTTGAATTCGTTTGCACTCATAATTTCACCGAGTAACAAAGAAAAAATTAAAATATTTTTTTTGACTTGTACTCATTTGTTAGTGTTTGTTCTAATTGCACTCCATTGTACTCGTGTTGTTCTCGGTTTGTACCCATTTTAACTGGTTCAAAGAACGTGGTCAACACACGGTCAATTTTCTAGTACATGGTCAACACACTATCGCACTAATGTATTTATGAAATCTTTATTCCGTGTTTCCATTTTTGGTAGCTTTTTAGCACGTGTGTTGTATTTGTGAATTTTGTCTTTTTTGTTGTATATTTATGTGATTGTCCTTTTAAATTTGTCTCCAAGTATTCCTATTTTTTGATAAATTTAGAAATTATAATTCACAGAAAAAAAAATAAAATATTGATTCCTAATTTGATCTCATAAACAAGTTTCTTCTCCTATTGTTTTACTTTCTTTAAACATATCATTTACGGTTCCACAAACCTTATCCATTAATCCTTTGATCCAAAAAGGGTTCGTGGTACGTGGTTTCGTTATTCATAATCCGGTCTTGCAGTCAATTTATATTTTATGGGTCCACTCAAGTTACTTGGTGTTTGCTTAATTATAAGTCAGACGAACTCGCCAACTTAGTAAATCAAAATTGAACTTCACTTGGTGATTGTGATACTGATTTTTTGGCCACTAAAAGGCTTTAAAATAGAAGGCCAGATATTACCTACACTGAAAAGTAGTATGCTAATAATTCAATCGGGTTTCAAATAGCTGATACCTACCTCGGCCTTCAGGCTAATTTTGTTTCCGAAAATATTTTTACTAGATATCAATTATTATGAATAATCCACAAAATATTTATTAGAATTGTGCCATAATCCAATCATTGATGCACATTGTCATTCAATTATTCAATAAAGAGACATTTCATTTTTATGGAATATAATATGTTTTATGAAGATAAAACTCCATGAATAGTTTATTCTTCCTTATGTCATCAAGTGTGTGACTTGATAGTAAAACCATAAGGATAAAATGAATACTATTCTAAATGTCCCTAATCGATCATTATAATGAGAATGATGATGAATTAAGATTAGTATGTTACTAAGTAAGATAATCACGTTTTACTGATTATGATAATGAGATATCAACTTAGAACATAGATGCATGTTGGGGAACATATATTGGACTAACCTGTTATGAAAACACTTCATGGATTGTTGTCATAAAGTAGCTTTCATGCAGTGGTAATATTTGAGTCCTCTGACTGAAACTCACTATCGACTCCTACATGAGAAATCACATGTTTTGACTTAGTCAAACATTATTCGTAATAGGTTAACAATAAATGTTATGATTGGATATGTCATGAATCATGTAGATGAGTGATAATGAGAGTGATAGATTCATTTATCTTATGAAGAGTGATATCTCTTGGCCACTTGATTAGTGTGATTGATAGAATGTATGCATACTCGAATAAATTGATAAATGGGTTTATCAATGTCATTTGTTATATCAATCTATTTAAGTTCAAGAAACATGCTAAGCAATATAAGGTTGACTTGTGACCATGCCTTGTGCTTAGATGAGATATCGTGAGACAAAAAGACTAAATATCATACTGTGAAAGGTTAACTCATATCACCATCATCCACTCGATTTTGGGTTGTCATAATGTTTTACTAGATACTGTTTATGGACTTTGGGCCTAAAGGTTTGGGATAAGACCCATTGTGAATTTTAAGTGGGCTTATTGGGTCACACACAA
>CAODLS010529335.1:0-12301 GCA_948243855.1 Flueggea neowawraea
GAAATTTATATTAACCAAAATTAAAGAACATGAGTTGTTTTCAGCAAAAGTTCTCACCTTGAACTTGGAATGTGGATTATCAAGGTGCTCCATGAGCCTCCTCATCCGAACCAGATCGAATCCGTCTTCAGAATCCGTACCAGCGTCGTTGGGCACTCCCAATTTCTCCTAGTTTTTAAGAGAATCCAAGCAACTCATCAAGTCTTTCAGC
Source organism: Flueggea neowawraea (assembly GCA_948243855.1). Lineage (NCBI taxonomy): Eukaryota > Viridiplantae > Streptophyta > Magnoliopsida > Malpighiales > Phyllanthaceae > Flueggea > Flueggea neowawraea. The sequence continues at coordinate 212 of CAODLS010529335.1, forward strand.
TCCGGCTCCACAGTGTGCGTGGACAAAGCGCCTTTTACATAAAGCAGTGAACTTGCTCGATGAAAGGCGGCACATTTATGGACAAGTCTTAAAAATCTCATCTTGATTGATTCAGGAATTCATTCGAACAGTTGGGGTGTGAGTGGAATTCATAGTCGAAACGGTACGAGAAAAGAAGTGAACCGAAGGATTCAATATCCACAATTAAAAAAAGAACATGTTTTGTTGTTCCACAGAGAGAGAGAAAGACCCATAAAGAGAACATACGACACCGTATTTGCTTATCATCGAAACGACGCGGGACTTGTAACTTGTCCACGTTAGGGTTATCAAAATCGAGTTTTTCCTCTCGCTGTGTCTGCACTTGCTCCCGTCAGCCATCGGTTCTCACTTCTTTGGCACTCCACTGCGAGGTCTCAAACGTCTTGTTGAAGAAGAGACTTTCTGGAACTGGAACCCTGGAGAGTGCAGACAACCTTCGTATTCCAACCTCTTTATGATCAGACACTTTCTATGGTCAGTTCTCTTTGTAGCATGATTCCTTGTTTCTGTCTCTGTCACTGCTTAGTCTATGAGAAACATTCAAATAACGTAAATTAGGGTTTTATTTTTTCGAAGTTTGAAGCAAAGAACGATTATTCTCTAAAGATGCTTCTAAAATATTGAATCTTTAGGAGCTTTTACTTGGTCTTTCAGGGTTTTGTGTTTGAACAATCACAATTTTGTCGTGTCTGCATGGCAAGCAACCTTACTTCCCCAATTCGTTGGTTTGATTTTACTTTTTTTTTTGGTTAGGACTGAATTTGTAAGTGATTTTCTTGCCTACGTTGTTATCTGTTGCCGTGGTTACAAAATTTTATTTCTCATGTTATGTGACTTCTAAATTTTATTCTTCCATAGGCTTCTGGATTGTAAATTTTTTCTTTTTTGGTGATGCAGAGATCGAGATTGATAAGGAGGAAGGGGACACCGGAGACCCTAAGTTCGAAAACATCCCCAGTGGAGCCAGAAGAAGGTGTAGGTGTGCTGAGTTGGAAGAAGTAACCCGGAAAGCTGAAGGGAAGATAGCAGAATTAGAATCGGAGATTGGAAAGAGGAAGAACGAGTTTGAAGAACTTCAGACTAAGTTCAAGAAAGTAGAAGATGAAAAGACTGCAATGGAATGTGAAATATTGAGTCTGTTTACAAGGAACTGTGACATTAAAAGACAACTTGATCGTATGGAAAACAAAATCAAGGCTGATGCGGCTGTTGATTTGGCTGAGGATGAAGATAGGTTGTTTTGTCTTATGGTGGAGAACAAAACTTTGGAATGCGAGAAGAAAAAGGCTGAAAGTGATGCTGAGTTGTGGAAGGGAATGGTCGAGTCGTTGGTCTCAAAGATGGATGATGTTGCAGGACCAGGAAATCTGGAGCAGTGGCTGAATGAATTGGTTAAAGGTAGTGATGATGCAGAATATCTTGTAGACATCTTGGGCAAGCTTAAACGTGGAGCACAAGCAGTTAATTTGGCAGATGCAGCTGCTAATTGTAATACCCGTGGTGAGTGAATTGGTTTTATGGTTTTTCCTTGACAAAAGAATATAGTTCATTTTCAGATAGAATGAGGTTCACCCACCAACTGGTTTGTGGCAGGTACACCTTACAATTATACTCCACGTAAGCAAGCAGCTCCTTTGATGTCCGGTACAAGAGGTATCTGCTCGGAATCTAAAAAGAAAGGGGATAGACAAATGAGGAAGCGTCTTTCATTTGACAACAAGAGAATCCCTGGCAACATCATGGCTCCATCAACACCAGGAGTTGCCAAAACTTCTTCGAATGTAATAAATATATGTGACAGCGATGACAAAGATGAAATTAGTGACTGCCAAGCCACTGCATCTAATGATCAGCTAATCAGAAAGATCAGAGTTTCAAATGATAGTGGAAAAGAAATTTACTGTGGAAACACTTTAGTGGAATCATTGTCTGACCAGGATTATGGAGATGATTGAAAAGATATGCTTTGCGTTGCAACTTCTAAAAGAAAAAGAGCTGCTAATATTGTTACTAGTGATACTGACACTGACGACGAGGACCATGTTCCCTTAAGCAAACTAAAGAGAATGAACATCCAGGAATCATGCTCAAATTCAAACAGGAGTGCTGATATTCAAGTTGTGATGACTCGATCAAAGCGTCGTTTGTTTACTGCTAGGGAATGTGAAGAAAAAGTTGGCATTAAAAGGAGCTGTTCGAATCAGACCAGTGGAAACAAAAATCAACAAGGAATTCCTATAACAGATGACGTGGAAGATAGTGAATCTGAGGAGGATGAATCAGGCTGTGAGGAACAGAGCTCGAGTTCTTTTATTGATGACAGTTCAGATTCTGGTGGTAATGATTCTGATGATAATGCTTCTACTGAGTATGAAGACGAAGTAGAATCAAATGAGGAATTTGGTGAAATCTTTTCAAAGCTCCGAAGAAGCAAAGGCGATAAACTGGGGCGGGAATATGAGGCAGACATGCTTGCAGCTTTTAGCGAAGATCCTGAATTGTGTATGAAAGCTGTCTGCTCTTTATAGGCAGCAAACTGAAGATGAAAAGGCTATCAAGGGAACATTTGTTTCCAACCACAGGGGATTTAGCAAATTTGACGCTAACAGGTATAAATATTACTTCGTATCTGATATGTTATTAGTTTTGATGATGGATAAGGCTGTGTTTGTTCAAAATATTTACATCATTCCGCTAATATTTGTTGGTTCAGGGGTAGTCAGTTGGCTGAGTTTCTCACTGATGGAGATCCTCTGGGTGATGTAAAGAAATCTGTCCAGCAGCTACAAGAACATTGCTCCAATGGAGTTAAACTGTGCAGAACTTTAGCCAAACGCTACTCTAAGCAACTGTTTAAGATTTACACGCAGGAGGAGGATCTTTTTTTCACCGCATCGAACTGGGGCACAAGTAAATATATGTTGCCGGTTTGTTTTGTTCATGTAAATGTGTTACTTTATCATCATGTCAACGTGGTAGTTATCGTGCTAATATGGACAGAACCCATAATTAGCCCACTGAACTTTTCTTCAACATTTCTTTAGTCTACTAAACTTTTATTTTCACTTATTAGTCTACTCGACTTTTTAAAGCGGTGTAAGTAATTCATTTACATAACGTCGTTATGCAGGTGTGACGAATAGAACGCGTCACACAATGTTAAGTGAGATTGTTCAAATTTTTGTTAGTGCCATGTAGACAGTTTTTAACACATGGAAGTCACATGGTAGCCAACACACCACACTCATTTACTCTCACTTTCCCAATTGCAACCCTAACCCCCTTCTGCTTAATTCAATCTTTGTCCACCACGCTTTTGCCTCCATCGCCCCTCTCACAATCACGGTTGTTGCCTTTATCAAGCCATCGACGGTCTCCCTCATTTGCTCCCTCGGCCTCCTCAAGCCATCGACACTCTCATTCGCTATCTCGACCTCTCTCGATGCTCATTGACGCTCTCTCCCAATCGCTCTCAGTCGCTCTCTTGGACTCTCCGTCTCTCTCAGTCGCTTTCTTGTACTTTGTCAAGCGGTCATCGTCTATGTCAATTGCTCTCTCAGACTCTCTGAAGTCGTCGACGCCACAGCTTCCTCTAACAGAGGCTTAGAGGTGTTTTGGAGTTCTTGGTGATTTGTTTTTACTTTGACTTGAAATTTGACATGGTTTTTATCTCTCTTGCCTTGAAATTTGACAAGTAATTGCTTTCTTATTGACTACTGAATTGAAAATTGATGTTGTGGTCCTCACTGTCAGATGTGGTTTCTGTCTTTTGCTTGTCTGGTTGTGGTCCCAATTTGTAGGGAAAATGGGTAACAAGTTTGTTAAGTTGATTATTCACCATGGAGTTAGTTTTCATGACTATCGAGGGAAAAGACAGTATGTGGGTGTAAACGCTAACGTTGTCGAGGATAAATTTGACTTGGACCACTTGTTGTATGTGAACGTGCAAGCCTATATAAAAGAGCTTGGGTATGCTTGTGTGGGAGCTATATGGGTTTACTGCAGGGGATTTTTGCCTTGTTATGGATGATTTGATTTTGTCTTCAATTGCTGAAAAAGTAGGGAGCGATGATAAGCTGGACTTTTACGTTGTGGCAGGCATTAAATTATTTCCAGATTTGAGTTCTCAAGTTTAGAGAACAGATTTAACCAACCTATTGAGAATAATGTTATTGAAGAGAACTATAATGAATTTTATTTAAGTGAAGAAGAGGATGAGGAGTTGGTTGCAGCAAGAGAAAAAGTGAAGAAGAAAATTGAGCAGAGGTGTATTAGAGAAAAATCACAGAAAAAAAATGTGCCAGAAGAAGCTGATGACTTGCCTGAACTTTTTTTTGAAGTAGATGATGTTAGTTTTGGAGAGGATGAGTTAGAAGATACTGAGGAGGGTGAAGAAAAAGAGGGCAAAAATGAAGATGAGGTCGGTTCTGTGGTTAGTGATGATGATGAAGACAACATTGGTTTGAGTGTGAAGGATCAAACAATTAAATATGATCCTACTAATACGGTCCCTATATTTTGCATTGACATGGGCTTTGAAAATGTGAAACAAGTGAGGCAAGCTGTTGCTAAGTATGCAATTGTTAAAGGTGTTGGCCTTCGTTATTACTCAAACGACAAGGACCGTATAAGAATGCATTGTTTGGTCGGTTTTCCTTGGAAGCTATACTTAAGTATAGAGAGAAACAATGACACAATGATGGTGAAAACGTACACACCAAATCACAAGTGCTATAGGGTGCACAATAATCCAATGACTACTTCAAACAACTTGGCATTCTTGCTAAAAAAAAAAGATTGCATAACAACCTGGGATGAGAGTGAAGGACATAAAAGATTTTTGCAAGTCTGAATATAAGTTGAATGTTGGGTGGACTGTTTGCCAGTGTGTAAGAAAGAAAGTTCTCAAGGGCATTGTAGGAGACTATATTGAACAATATGGGGACTTGCATGATTAGTCACATGGGGTTTTGAGAGCAAATCCCAGTTCAACTTATGTGGTTGAAACTAGCAGAGGAGAAAGTACAAAAGGGGAATTCTTATGTTTCTATGTTTGCTTTAAGGCATGCAAAGAAGGTTTTATAAATGGGTGTAGGAAGGTAATCGGTGTAGATGGATGTTTCTTAAAAGGGCTATGTGAGGGTCAATTGTTGTGTGCTATAGGAAGGGTTGGAAACAATCAAATGTTTCCAATTGCTTGGGTTGTGGTTCGGATAGAGAATGCTTATAATTGGGGCTGTTTCTAAGGTTACTGAAGTATGACTTACCTTTAGGAGATGGGGAAGGATTCACTATAATGAGTGACATGCAAAAGGTAAAGGTTTCGAGCTCTATAACCGTTATAGTTTTGTTATGTGAATATATTATTCTGTTTTGACTTTAATGAAATTAGATATTATTTTGTTTTGATTATGTGTATATATTATTCAGTTTTGACTTCAAATTTACCTTCCAATTATGTGTTGGTTATCATATATAGTTTTTAGCTTCTTCAAGGAAATTTGTTTAAAACTCAAGACCAATAAAAATTTTATGATTGAATATTTTTTCTACTTGTTAACAACAACTATTTATCTTTTATTTTTTATGCATTTCATTCATGTATGATTAATTGTGTTGTAAAGTACATGAACCAAATCCAATGTATAGTGGATGTCTTCAGTAGCAAATCGGAGATTTTAGGTCACATATAGCCAAAAATTAAATTTAGATTAAGCAATCCAAAATTGTGCTCGAAAATTTGTGTTTGAATAATCCTTTATGCTTGAATATTTTTTCTACTTGTGTTTACGGATACCTTGATCTAGAATATTTTTTGACCCATAATTGTGTTGTTGTGTAGGTTTTCCATCCTCTTTTATTTCTATCCTTCATCTTTTTTATTGTTTCAAATAGAACTCAAGAAAATTAATGAACACAAAGATAATTATTGTCCTTAATTATTTATGTTTCTTGTAATCAGGGTCTTGAAAAGGCATTAAGAGAGGATTTACTTGTTGTTTATCATAGAATGTGTGCAAGACACATCTATGCAGCCTGGGCAAAGAGATGGAGAGGAGTAGAATGGAAAAAATATTTTTGGAAGTGTGCAAAGTCAAGCAATGAGAATTAGCTGCAGAAGAATATGGACAAACTTGCAACTATGGGTAAAGATATTGTTCAAGACATGATTGAATATCCAATTCACCAATGGGTAAGAGCTTTCTTTCCAAAGACGACTAAATGTGATATGGTTGATAACAACATCTCTGAAACGTTTAATGGGTGGATATTAGATGCTAGATACCTTCCTATTATTACTATGTTGAATGAGATACGTAGGATGTAATGACTAGGATAGCCCGTGGGAAAGAGTTTGCAAAAACATGGATATGTGATATTTCACCAATGGCTATGAAGAGAGTTGAGAGGAATAAATAAAAATATTTTGATTGGCAAATGGTATTCAATGGGAAGATGGATATGAAATTTTGAGTGTAAAGAATGTCCAAGTTAGACATGTTGTTTCTTTAATGAGATGGACTTGCATATTTCGAGAATGGCAATTGAGTCGCATACCATGCAGACACGCTATTTGTGCCATTTATGCTACCCACAAATATCCTGAACAATTTGTCTCTAGTTGGTACCACAAAAAAAATTCCTCAAGGCCTATAACCATTCTATGTATCCAATGCAAGGCAAAGAGGGATGGCAAAAGTTGAATAAAGGAGTGATTTTACCTCCTCCTTACAAAGCTAAAGTTGGTAGGCCTAAGTTAAATCATCAGAAAAACAAGAATGAACCAAAAATAAAATAGGGAAGGCATCACGAGTTGGGAGGAAGATGACATGCTCCTTGTGCAAACAGCAAGGCCACAACAAGGCATCATGCCCAACAAGACCAAGAGGAACTCATATACTTCAATAATTTTGATTGTTTGTTAAAATTACATAACCTAATTTTGGATATTGAAATTTCTTTATTTGCTCTATTTGTGCATAAACAGACCATTAATGCAAGGAGAAGTTAATGGATGTTGTAAGGAGACAGAGCTATGAGCATGCATAATGCTACAACTTTCTTACAAAGACAACATGGCGGGAGTCAAACAAATACACAAGCAAGTTCTGCTCCAAATCTAACACCAGCGCCCTCTTCCAGCATTATTAATTGATCAAGAAGCATTCTGGGACATAAGTACAAGGACTGCAGTGGAATGGTTTTGATGCGGTTACTGGAAGACAGCTTCAGGAAATTCGAGACAAGAAGAGGATGCGTAAAGATTGATGAATAACTTGTTAGTTTAGATCATTTTGATGTTAGTTAGATACTTTAGATCATTTTGGACAAAACTCAAATATTTCATTTTGGATGATACTTTAAATATGCTACTTTATTTTTTTTCTAGTTTGATTAATGCTCAAACATATTAATCAAGTTGTTTGAGTAATGTAAAATTATTTTTTTAGTAATTTTGATTAATGCTCAAATGAATTGAATAGACAATTTTTATTTTTTTAAGGCATAATTGTGTTGATGAGAGTTTCATGTAACTGGAATAAGTTTTTAACATAATTTTAGAGAGTACAATGAGCTTATAGGTGAATAATAAAGTTCAGGGGGCTGAGGGGATGCTTTCTGAAAGTTCAGTGGGTTAAATATGTGTTCAGTTATGTTTTGGCACTGTTGGCATCATCATCCTCAAACGGAAAAATCTGACTTGTACAGTGAATGTTACGACGTTACGTTCAAGGGATTACGTACACTATTTTAAAAAATCGAGTGGACTAATAGGCGAAAATAAAAATTCTACGGATTAAAGAGATGTTGGAAAAAAGTTCAGTGGTCTGGGTTCTGCCTGCTAATCTATGCAGCCAAAGCTTTTAATCTAAGCCCAATCCGAGTTCTGATGCTGTGTGGAGTTGCATTGCCTTTTGAGATATGGCAGCGCTTTGTCGAATTTGCTCTTAGTTTTGTTTTCTTTTTAATTGGGTTTTACTAGAAATTCAACCTAACTAACTATACCCCATCCAGTGAACTAACTATTCACGGAATTTTGTTAAATTTGTGTATAAACTGATAGCTATGCCGTGTTAGCATATGTGTGTGGCTAGAATTGTATCTCCAAGCGACCTGAACATAGAGTTAAGTTAATGATGGATACTTGATGTAGCCATGTCGCAAACAGGTGGCCGCAAAAATAGATTAAAAAGAAAAAGGTGTTGTTTGTCATCTGACACTGGAGTTGCAGGTCTGTTTTTGTTAGGACTATCGAACTGCTCCAAAAGTTTAACAAGAAATGTGAAACAAAGTGTGGTTAGAACCTGTTTCTTGCAAAATCAAGCCACCTATAAAAGGGATAATATTTTCATATCCAATGATAGTCTGGAAAAAAAAAAGAAAGAAAATACGACACAAAACCAAGAAATGGAGCGACAGGAAGGAAAAGAGAAAGATGATGGGAATTTCCGAATGCCACTAAACTATCCTAGGTATTCAAGATTAGATTATGAGTCAATCAATGGTCGAGTCGAAACTTGATTTGCTGCTGTCGGAATATGGGCTTCCGGTTATCGGAAGTGTCGAAGATGAGAGGAAGTTTGCCATAGGAGCTTTCCTTTGGCCTCCATAGCTACAGACTAATGTTATTGTAACGTATATTTGTGGCAGATACACTTCTCTCTGTGTTTGCTTCTGTGTTTTGGACTCCATAGCTACACATAATTTTATTGCTTCCATGTCAAGCTTTCAACTGATACGTAGATGCTGTTCTTTCCTTCCTTTTTTTTGATCAAAAGATGATTCTATCTCCATCCCATAATGGATGCCTACGCAGACTAGTTACAAGATTTGGGATATTAACAATCTCAGCAGTGTATATCTTGATTCGGCTAATTTACTTATGACGCAAGTCAAATTGATTCTAGAGTCTCCAAAATTATGATATCGCTGGAATATTCTAAATTAAAAACAAAAAGATGAAAATTGAAAGCGGGTATTAAATGTGAATATTACTCTGTAAAACAGGTTGACAAATCAAGAGACCCTCTAAATCATTATAGAAAGCTTGTAAATGGAAATATTGGAAGAATCAATTCTGGCAGAGGAAGCAAACAGGCTGTTCTAATGTAGTTGCTACAATAACATAGCTTGGATTTACAATAGTAATAATTAAAAAACAAAGTCCACATGTGTATGTGGGTCCTCTAAACTTGCGGATTGACCTCACAATTCTAACATTTGACGAGAAAATTAACATATTAATCTCGAATATGTGGCCACCTCTCTATATATATGTCTTGGTAGCTGTCTCGTCCACATTCACCACCTTTTTGCCCTCCTCTTGTTCTCAACTCTTTGATATACCCTTCACAAACAAAGCTTCGAGAAAAAGAGCGAGAGATACGAGAATGGAGGTTTACAGAGTTTCTTTTGGAGTCATTGCTATGATCATATGTTCAATTCTTCTTCCCTTGGGTCATGGTCAAGCCCCTGCTCAGTCTCCTACTAGCGATGGTCAGTTGGTTAGTTACTCTGTTTTCTTGCTTCTTTTCTTTCTTTTCTGTATCTTTGCACTGAGAATTTGCCGTACAGATATGATTTGAGAATCGTAATCTGAAGAAGAAAATAAAAGATATATGGTTTTCTGTTAATTAGCTTTGGATTGAGAAATGTTTGTGGTGGTGTATATGTAGGTACCACAATTGACCAAGGCATCGCCTGCGTTCTAATGTTGGTGGCGTTAGTGCTTACCTACATGATGCACTAGTTCTGTTCAGCTTCTGCTTTTGGGGAATTATTTTGTGTTCGGTGCTGTTGGACTAATATATTGCCTATTTTTTGGATGTTATGATTCCACATTTGCACTTCCACCGAAGGCGACACAGATTTCGTTCTAAATATTTGACATTTCATTTGGGCTATCAGATTTACTTTAGATGATTATGCTCTCAAATGATAAATTCATTTTTGGTGTTTATGCATTCTCTTTTTCACACAAAAAAGTTTTTCTCTTCAACATAGAATTTCCCATTACATATTGCCGCTGCTTGCAGGTGATTTATCAGTTAAGACAGTACCTCCCACGATCAAATTTATTTAAATTTAATTTAATGGTTTATAACATAGTAACACATTAAATTATAAGAAAAAAATCATTTTAAAAAAAAATCTGATATGTCGTTTTCTTAATATATTATTTTTATAGAACATCAAAAGGTGTTCTAGGAAGTAGGGAGTTGTTGGTATACAAAGCTCCTCTGTAAATTCCAATAATGGAAGACCTATGGCTTACATAACCCAGAAATTAATAATTTAATAATACAAAAAACCGAAATCGGTATGCACTACTTATCCAAAACCATTGTCATAGACATTTATCACCCAAAGCTATGTCACAGAGCTTTTGGCGAATACCGCATCATATTTTCTGTAGTGGTAATTACAACATACACCTTTTCGATACTAACTAGTTTTTGCATATTACAGGTTTACTTTTCGATATTTTTAAATTTACAAATATATATTTTCAAATTCTCAGACTCTTATTTATATGTTGTTGATTTTTTGTTGGCGTTGTTCTATTTTATTTATATGTTGTATATATATGTTTTTATATTGCATATATGTTGTTTACAGGTTGTTTATACATATAAACAATATATAAATACATATATGTAAAATATTGTTTATATGTTGCATATATAATGTATATACGTTGTATACATGTTGTTTATATGATGTATATCTATTATTTATATGTTGTCTATATGTTATTTATTTTTTGCATATATAATATATATATGTTGTTTATATTTTGCATATAGGTTGTTTATTTATTGTATATATAATGTATACATGTTGTTTATATGTTGTACATATCTATTCAATTAGCAATTCATAATTGTAGTTGTGACAGAGCCTATGATCTTGTATTTTAAATATTTGAAGCTATCATCGCATTCACCATTATAATGAACTAATACATGTATGTTCTTTATTCCTATAAAAAGATACACAAATACATATTTTCAAATTCACAAATATATATTTTCAAATTGTCAGACTCTTATTTATATGTTATTGATTTTTTGTTGGCGTTGTTCTATTTTATTTATATATTGTCTATTTATTGAATATATATGTTATTATAATTCATATATGTTGTTTACCGGTGGTTTATACATATAATCAACATATAAACAATATATAAATAAATATATGCAAAATATTGTTTATATGTTGCATATATAATGTATATATGTTGTATACATGTTATTTATATGATGTATATCTATTATTTATATGTTGTCTATATGTTATTTATTTTTTGTATATATAATATATATATGTTGTTTATATTTTGCATATAGGTTGTTTATTTATTGTATATCTAATGTATATATGTTGTATACATCTATTCAATTAGCAATTCATAATTGTAGTTGTGACAGAGCCTATGATCTTGTATTTTAAATATTTGAAGCTATCATCTCATTCACCATTATAATGAACTAATACATGTATGTTCTTTATTCCTATAAAAGATACACAAATACATATTTTCAAATGCACAAATATATATTTTCAAATTCTCAGATTCTTATTTATATGTTGTTGATTTTTTGTTGGTGTTGTTCTATTTTATTTATATGTTGTATATATATGTTTTTATATTGCATATATGTTGTTTACAGGTTGTTTATACATATAAACAACATATAAACAATATATAAATAAATATATGCAAAATATTGTTTATATGTTGCATATATAATGTATATATGTTGTATACATGTTGTTTATACGATGTATATCTATTATTTATATGTTGTCTATATGTTATTTATTTTTTGTATATATAATATATATATGTTGTTTATATTTTGCATATAGGTTGTTTATTTATTGTATATATAATGTATACATGTTGTTTATATGTTGTATATATCTATTCAATTAGCAATTCATAATTGTAGTTGTGACAGAGCCTATGATCTTGTATTTTAAATATTTGAAGCTATCATCTCATTCACCATTATAATGAACTAATACATGTATGTTCTT
>CAODLS010529558.1:0-10857 GCA_948243855.1 Flueggea neowawraea
ATATCACTCTTCATAAGAGGAGCAAATCCATCACTCTCACTATCACTCCTCTACATGATTCATGACATATCCAATCATAGCTTTTATTGTTACCCTATTACGGATAATATTTGACTAAGTCAAAACATGCAATTCCTCATGTAGGAGTTGATAGTGAGTTTCAGTCATATGACTCAAATATCACCACTGCATGAAAGTTACTTTGTGACAACAATCGATGAAGTACTTTTATAGCGGGTCAGTCCAATACATGTTTTCCAACATGTATCTATGTTCCAAGTTGATATCTCATATCCATAATCAGTAAAATGTGATTATCCACTTACCAACATACTAATCTTAATTCATTATCATTCCCATGATAATGATCGATTAGGGACATTTAGAATATTATCCCTTTTATCCTATGGTTTTACTATCAAGTCACACACTTGATGGCATAAGGAAGAACAAACCATTCATGGAGTTTTATCTCCATAAAACAAATAATATTTTATAGAAATAAAATGCCTCCTTTTATTAAATAAACCAAATGACAATGTATACATGATTGGACTAGGGCACAAAAACTAACAAATTTCACCCTACTTTGTTTACCCATAGCACAAGTCTCACAAAACTTCAGCTTTCCAATCTCAACACCATCCAACAGTCCTTTTTTACTCAAAATGGATAGTCCATTCTCACTCATATGTCCCAATCTTTGATGCCACAACTCTATACCACCATCCTTCTTCTTTATAGGATTAATTGCAATGGAGCTTGGCACTGTTGTCGTTCCCAACACTAAACTACCCATCAATATATAAATCATGTGCTGTAATTTGCCTTTTATCACTACAAGAGCACCAATGGACACCCTAAGTGTCACGACGTTTCTAGACCATGACTGGTGTACAAGACGAACTATCTATTGGAGCTCGGCTCATCCCAAATAAGCCTCAGAGTACATAACTTATACGCAAATTTTTATTATTATCCAACTTAAAACAATTTAACAAAAATAAAGTTTTTAAAATAATATACTGAACAAATAATTATAAAATAATAGATATAATTTAAAAATACAGAATAATAGCAGATACAGAAACAAAAACATACTACAGAACTATACTACCCACAAGTTTCCCAGTGTGGAGCAACTAACAAAATAGATAATCAGGCCCGAACAATATGACATTCACTACTGATAAAGACGTCTCACTAAGCGCAGGAGATCAGACAATTGTTATCAACCAAACCTAAAAAATGTTAAAGGGAAGGGGGTGAGTAAACTCAATGAGAAAACAACACTCCAGATTTCCTCCGGGAAATCACATAAACCGTTTTGAAAATAGTTTCAAAAATATCACAAATAGATATATATGAATAAATACTGATAACACACGCTCGTTTACATATAGATAGTAGTTTAGAAATTTAATTCGAATCCTTCACAAACAAGACAAACATCAGACAATCATACAAATTAAATAAATAAGTCAGAGAAAATATTTATTATTTTATTTTTTTACAATATTTGCTTAAAATTAAAAATCCGACAGAACTATAATCAAACAAATGGAGTCACTCGGACTCCAAAATATATAATAATTTTCAGAAAGCATTTCCCCAAAACATTCACATTCAGAGTAGACAACCTACAGTCAAAAAATTATATTTCTAGACAGTATATAAGTGTATATATATATAACAAAATTAGATATTGGGACCAGATATAAATATGTGGCTAAGCCTTCAAGAAACAGAGAATATGTGTCTGGCCGGACAACACGGCTACCATATTACCCAAGTAATTAGGGCATTCTCAAAGCAGTGATATAGCAAAAAGCTACATGCCCCGTAGTTAGGCGTCCCATATCAGAATATTTCTCACAAACAGGACTGCAAAACAGATATATATATATATATAAATTGAGTTTTAAATGAGTCGAGCTCCAGTAGCTTGCGAACGCCAAACGAACCTTACGAGCTCGAACACAATTAAAGCTTTGTTGAGCTCGAGCTTAGGGTTTTTGAGTTGAGCCGAGCAGCAAGTGTTCGAGCTCGACTCGACTCAATTATAGCCCTATAGTATTGTGAGAGGAAGTGGTTAGTTCAATTGGAAGGTGAATTCAAGCTTGATTGCTACCAAATTTTAGTATGTTGTTCCTATCATCAAGCACTATGAAGTGACCAATGCAATTTTTCAGTACCCGCGGTGATTTTTATCCACTATTTTGGTTGTTTTCCTATAGCTTATCTGTTGTTTAGTGAAGAATTGTTGTTGTTGATCTCTAGCTTGGCCTAGGAAGACTCTATTGTGTAACCTATTATTTGATATAGTGGAAGTTTATATAGTGGAAGTTTATCGGTATCTGCCAGTTCGTGGTTTTTCCCTTCACATTGAAGGGTTTTCCACATAAAAATTCTTGTGTTCTGTGGTGTGATTACTTGGTCTGCTTGTGTTGCTTTTACTGCATATTTGTTTTTTGCACAAGATGGGAAGCATTTATCTGTAGGTTGTTTATAGTGTATCCTCCTAACAAGTGGTATCAAAGACACCGATACTATGTTTAAGTTGACATCGTTGAATTATTCGATATAGAATCCATGAATGGAAGATATTCTAATCTATAGAGACTTGTATGAACCAATTAAAGGTGATGAGACAAAACATGCAGATATGACAAATAAAGAATGAGAACGGATGAATAAGTAAACATTTGCTTTGATTTGACAGTGGATAGACAACAATGTGTTCCACCATCTTAGTAAGTAAGTTATTGCACATGTGTTATGGAACAAACTGGCTAGCATGTATGAGCGGAAGACTTCGTAGAGCAAAATTTCATGGTGAGAAAACTCATTCCTTTGCAGTATAAAGATGGGCAAAGTATGTTTGAGCATTTGAATGACTTTCAAGAGATTGCAAATCAATTAAGTAATCTTGAGATCCTATTATCATATGAGCTACAGGCTTGTTTGCTTCTGGGTACTTTACTAGGTAGTTGGGAAACCTTGGTAGTCGCTTTCAGTAATTCAACATCAGATGGCAACTTGTCTATAGACACAGTGAATGAGAGTTTGTTTAATGAAGAAACAAGACGAAAAGAACTTGGGTTCTCTTCATATTCAGAAGCACTGGTTACAAAAGGATGAGGTTGAAGTAAAACCAAAAATTCTCATAATTCTGAGAATCGAGATAAGTCGAGAGGGAGGTCTAAATCGAGAAGTTCAATTAAGTGCTTTCATTATGGCAAGTCAGGGCACATGAAAAAAGAGTGCAAGAAGTTCAAAAGGGAGTAAGTTAAGGGAAAAAGTGAAGACCAGAATGTTGAGAAGAACACTGTTGTAGTTACATCTAGTAGTGAAGTATTGTTGTTTATGATGACAATTAGATAAATGTCACTTTCCAAAATTCTACTTGGGTTGTTGATTTTGTAGTTTCATATCATGTTACTTCCTGGAGGGATTTTTACACATCTACACCAGTGGTGAATATGGTGAGGTTAGGATGGGAAATGAAAGGGCTTGCAAGATTGTTGGCATTGGAGACATTTGGCTAGAAACCATTACTGGATGCAAACTGTTACTGAGAAATGTAGACATGTTCCAAATATTCAGTTCATTTGATTTCCACTATAGTACTTGATGATGAGGGTTACTCTAATTACTTTAGTGATGGTAAATGGAAACATAGCAAGGGCTCTCTTGTGGTTGATAGAGGTAAGAAAGATGGTTTATACAAGGCACAGGTTCAAGTGTCGAAGAGGGAGGTAAATGTAGTTGAAGAATCCTCCAATGATCTCCAGCATAGACAATTTGGAAGCATGAGTGAGAAAGGGCTTAGCATTTTTGCTAAGAAGAACAACATCCCGGTGAAAGGTACACAGCTGAATACCTATACTGATTGTTTTGTTGTAAAACAACATAGGGTTGCATTTAAACATTCTTCTTATGGTAGAAAATCTCATGCTTGGGATTTTATTCACTTTGACCTATGCACCATGGAAGCTAGAACCCTTGGTGGTGTTTTGGACTTTATTACTTTTATTGATGATCATTCCAGGAAAGTGTGGGCTTTTGCTTTGAAGACAAAAGACCAAGTGCTTGATGTATTCAAGCAATTTCATGCTAGTGTTGAAAAAAAAACTAAAATGAAATTAAAGGTAGTGAGAGCCGATAATGGTGGTGAGTACAGAGGTTTATTTGAGAAGTACCGTAAAGATCATGATATCAAGCTTGAGAAGATAGTGCCTAAGAATGGAGTTGCAGAGCGAATGAATTGCACCATTGTTGAGAAAGTTAGATGCATGTTGTCTTATGAAAAATTGTTTAAAAGGCTTTTCAGGTGAAGCAATGAATACTACAGTGGACTTGATTAACCTTTCACCTTCTACAACTCTTGATGGAGAGGTACCTGAAAAAGTGTGGAGATGGAAAGAAGTCTCATATACTCATTTGTTCACATCCTAAACGATGAGAGAGCCAACCTTGATAGTAAAAGAAAACAGTGTGTCTTCTCGAGGTACGAAGATGAGGAGTTTGGGTACAGGCTGTACAATCTGGCAGAAAGAAAATTGTTAGAAGTCGAGATGTGGTGTTTCTTAAAGATCAAACAGTAGAAGATTTTGAGAAACCAGTGAAGTCAAAACCAACTCCAATACATGCCATTGAACCAGAGCATTCCAAGGAGAATGTGAATGACAGTTGAGATGTACAGGGAGATGACAGAGTTAATGATGAGCCCATTAATGATGGAGAAAAATTTATATCAGATGATGAGATTGATGATCCTGCAGAGCAAGCCTAGCCCATTAATGGGTTCATAGAATGAAGAGAGACACAAAAACCTTAAAGCCAAGGTTCAAGTCAAGAATAGTTGTGAAAAGGCTTGGTCAGAAGAAAAGGGTCGATTTTGATGAAATCTTTTTGACTGTGGTAAAAATGTCTTCAATTCGAGTTGCACTTGGTTTAGCAGCCTCTATGGATTTAGAGATTGAGCAAATAAATGTGAAGACAACATTCCTCATGGTGACTTGTAGGAGAAAATTTACATGGAGTAGCCAGAAGCATTCATTGTCTAGGGCAAGGAGCACTTAGTATGCAAGTTGAAAAAGAGTTTGTATAGGCTCAAATAAGTGCCTAGACAATTGTACAAGAAGTTTGACTCATTTATAGCAGACCATGGGTACAGTAAGACCACTTCTGATCATTTTGTATTTCTGAAGAAATTTAGTGATGGTAATTTCCTTATTCTCTTGTTGTACGTGGATGCTATGTTAATTATTGGTCGTGATACTAAGAAAATTAAGAAGCTGAAAGCATATTTGAGCAAATATTTCGTAATGAAAGATTTGGGACCAACAGAACAAATCCTTTTCATGAGAATTACTTGTGATCAGAAGAATAATAAATTGTGGTTATCTCAATAGAGGTATATTGAGAAGATTCTTGAGAAATTCAACATGAGCAAATCCAAACCAGTAAGTACTCTACTTGCAGGTCACTTTAAGTTAAGCTCCAAACAATGTCCTTCAAGTGAGAAAGGAAAAAGAAGATATAAACAAGGTTTCTTATGCTTCAGTTGTGGGTAGTTTGATGTATGTCATGGTGTACACAAGGCCGGATATTGCTCATACAGTTGGTGTGGTGAGCCGGTTTATCTCCAAACCGGTAAGGAGCATTGGGAAGCAGTTAAAAAGATTCTCAGGTATCTCATAAGTGCTTTTAAATATTGCTTGTGTTTTGGAAATGGTAAACTGGTGTTGGATGGGTAAACAAATGCTGACATGGCATGTGATGTTGATTTTAGAAAGTCCACATCGGGATACCTAATGACTTTTGCAGGGGGAGCAGTGTCATGACAGTATAAATTGCAGAAATGTGTAACTGAGGCTGAATATATTGCTGTTACAGAAGGTGCAAAAGAACTTTTGTGGATGAAGAAATTCCTGCAAGAGTTGAGCCTGGGCCAAGAGAAGTATATACTACATTGTGACAGTCAGAGTGCAATCCATCTCAGTAAGAACCCCACTTTTCATTCTAGATCCAAACATATTGATGTTCGGTATCATTGAATTCGAGATGCACTAAAGATGAAACAGTTTGAGTTAGAGAAAATCCATACTGATGATAACGGTTCAAATATAATGACGAAGACCTTACCTATGGAAAAGCTTAGCTCTTGTAAAGATGTAGCGAGTATGACGCCCTTTCCCACATGGGCGTGAGGGGAGATTTGTTGGATGGTCCTGTCCATGTGGCAAGGTGGAACCACACCAACTTAAAACATAAGAAAAGAAAAAAAAATAAAAAAAGAAGAAGAAGCCCACAAAGCCCAAACCAATTAGGTTTGCTGTGGATGGTTTATAAAGCAAGAAAAGAAAGTGATGGCATATGTGTGTGGAGAGAAAGTGAGTGGCTGTTGGCGTGAAACAAAAAGCAAGAAAGAAAGTGAAGCAAAAAAAAAAAAGGTGCGAGTGACGGCGGCGTGAGAGGCATAGCAAGAGAAAAGAAATAGATTTTCTCTATTGTGAGAGAAACTGATTGGTTCAATTGGAAGGTGAATTAAAACTCGATTGCTATCAAATTTTGGTATGTTGTTCATGGCATCAAGCAATACAAAGTGACCTGTGCATTTTGTCAAAAGCCTTCTCTGTGATTGTCTCTGTCGGTACCACGATGACTTTTATCCACTTTTTTGGTTGTTTTTCAGTAGCTTATCTATTGTTTAGTGAAGAACTGTTGTTGTTTATCTCTAACTTGACCTAGAAAGACTCTATTGTATAATCCATTATTTGATATAGTGGAAGTTTATCGGTGGCTGCCAACTCGTGTTTTTCCCTTCACATTGAAGGATTTTCCACATAATAAAATCTTGTGTTCTATGGTGTGATTGCTTGGCTTGTTTGTGTTGCTTTTATTGCCTTTTTTTTTTGCACAAAGTGGGAAGGGTTTATCTGTGGGTATTTATAGTCTATCTTCCCAATACTTTTATAGACACAGTCGATTAATGCAATCTTATATTTTTTTTAATGTGGCTCAAATATTAAATAATATTCCAAACATCATTTTTTTTAATAATTTAGTTTAAAACATATAGACACATATTTATATATATAAACGAGTTTACAAATGAGTTTGTTCACGACTATTGTTCATGAACAAATAAACAAACCTGTTCGTGAGTTTTTCGAGCCGAACTTTTTGGTATTCAAGTTTGGCTCCTTTATTGATTCGAGCTTAAAATATTGTTCAAACTCGACTCTTTTATTACAAACTAAGTCATGGACGAGTTTTTATCGAGCAAAACGTTGAGTAACTCGGCTCATTTGCAGCCCTAGATGTGTACTCAATATTTGGTACCATATTTTCTTCTCCTAATACACTAGAAAAAAGTTTCCTTCTTAAATGATTTAATCCCCCAGGCATCTTTACTTCTTGCTTTACATTTATAAAAATGCAAGAAGCTTCAAATTCAGCGTAGATTTGTTTAAGCAAAACTTTTTTAATGGTGCTTTTACCGATACCACCCATTCCCCAAATGCTCATAAGACGAACGTCCATTGACTCGAAGGACAACAAGTCTTTGATTTCTTGAATTCTCTGAGTCTATTCCCATTAGACCCTCTAAATTACTTGGCGACTCTTTTATAAAGATCGTTAAGATGTGTTTGACAATTGCATTAACAAGAGCTGTGTCTGGCCTGCCAAATACAAAGGATTGCCTAATTAATTTAGAAAAAGAAGATCGTTGTTTTTTCTTAATCGGCATAAAAGCATCTAATTGTTCAAGCATCATCTAAAGCTTTATGTGTGAATAATCAATTTTGTTTGGACAGTTACCTTGTAACTTTGGAATCCCACCCCTTGAAGTTGGCTGCTTTAATCATGGCATTTTTTCACCTCTGAACTTGGTCTAGTTCTTCCTCATGTCCCTCTGGAGCTCCCCGTAGAAGTGCAAAAGCCAAGCGGAGTGCTTTTGATATGGTCGTTCTCGACCTTTGCACTAAATTCCCCTTCAATTTCCACTCATGTCTTGCAAATGCTTCAGCATAAATCCCAGCTGTTGGATCATGAACATGCGATGAATCCACATTATAGAAAACCGGTATGACCATTTGGCCGTGGCTTTCGTTCCATTGAATGATCTTCTCAAGCTCATCCAAACACCATGATGAAGATGCATAACTTGTTGAAAAGACAATAACTGCAATCCTTGAGCTTTCAGTGGCTTTCATAAGAGCAGGTGCAATCTCTTCTGCTGGTTTGAGTCGATGATCTATGTAAACATCACTTGAAATTTTGCTTAAAGCTTCATAAAGGAAGCTGATAAAGCTATCACGAACATCTTCACCGCTGAAACTCAGGAAGACACTATGCTTCCATTGCCAGGTTGAGGAAGACGAAGCCATAAAATGATGCTGAAAGAACTTTATTAAACAGAACCCTAATGGTGACGGGTCTGTATTGTTACAATTTTATAGGATGTCCCCGAAGGAAATTGCAATGAAGTTGTATTTGACAGGAAAGCGCAATGACGGTCAAGCTCGGTTGACTTGGTAATTCATTTCTTCTTCTCTGTCCTTTTGTTATATTTTCTTGTTCCCTTTTTTCCACATCTTGATTGAATTGCAGAATAGCAAGCAAACGAAAACAAAGAAATTGAAAATGTATTTTTGGGTTTCTTTAATGTCTTACTCACAACTGGGTCGTCCACTCTTTTCACGCTTTTTTTTTCACCAAGCCTTCAGGTCCTATATTGTGGATTCGTTAAACTCTAATTAAATGATTCTTCCCTCCGGACATTTTAATTGCGTAAATAAGACCTCTCATTTGTTAGTTTCATAATTGAACCAGACATGCAAATGGTAATTGAAAACTTATTGAATGCCGATGGAATGCTTACTGAATATTTTTTTTGAAAATTAATTGAATACTTTTATTTTAAATTAATAGAGTACCTTTTCAAAATAGATTGAATACTTTTTTAAAACTTATAAAGCTCTTCAATGCTTTTCAGTTACATGCTGAATACATATCGAATACAATTGAAAACTAATTGAACACCAATTGAATATTGCTTGAAGATTTATTGCATAACTATTGAATACTATTAAAAAATTGATTGAATATTTATTAAAAAAATAAATTTTGATGGAATACCAATTGAATAATTTTTGAAATCTGATTGAAGACCAAACAAATACTTCATGAAGAATGAATAAATAACAATTGAATAATTTGACATTTGTTTTTTTACATGAATTTGGATTTTTATTTTTAATCAGTTTTAAATGTTTTGGTTTTTAATTGGTTTTGCGTTAGTATCCCATTGGTTTACAATCTTCCATCTCATATTTATAAAATATTTAAATGGTATTCAACTAGCATTCAACTGGTATTTTAAACCTTGTTTTTTGACAGTGCAAGTTGTGTGTCATCTGCACTCGCGCACACTGCAGAGGTGCATGTGGATGACAAGGGGGGCTGGTGGCGTGTCAAACCAACCAAATAATAATTAACCTATTTAGAAAAGGATTTGTGTACAACGATGAATAGGGTTGAACCATAGAGACCAGTGAAGAATTGTTTATTTGCTAAAAACAGAAATAAAATAAAATTGTAGAAATTAAAAGTAAGCTGAAACTGCAAATCAACAAGAATTAAAGTTCGCAATAAAGAAGACAATAAATTACAGCAATAAAAATAAGAAGAATTCAATAATGATGAGAGCGTAACCAAGGTATTTCTCTATTCAATTTTTTTAGCTGATCAAAGACACGAAAGATAAAAATCAAGCATTTGAATAGACAAAATTATAGCCACTGGTAATGCACTCAAATAATCAATCTCTTCTTAATTCGTTGATAGTCTCGGGACGCTTTGCAGACTATTTTCCTACTAATCACTAGATAACCCCCGGGACACCCTGACAAGGTTTAATCTATGATAGCAGTAAGAACGAAATAGACCCCTATCATAGCCAGTGAAATCGAAAATGCAGTGATTCATTTAAACCTGATTGTTCAGTTCCATAACATTGAAAGTTGTCCAACCACATACATTCAAGTTATTCGCTACCTAAATTCAGATTAACGAGAACCACTCAGCTAATCCTAAATAGCAGTATACTATTTCAGTCCATCAATCAATGAGCCCTTATCAATCAATCAATAGAAATAATAATACAAGAACTAAAGCACATAAACTGAATAAATACTCGAAATACTTAATAATAGTTAAAACAAAAGTCTCACAACATACCAGGATTGAACTTCGAAAATACCTCAACTGGAGATGAGTTTAGTTACACATAATGGAGAAAGAAAGCCATAAAAAGATGAATAATGCTATTGTTCTTGATGTCAAAGTCGAGCTAGAGAAGGGTGGTGGAAGAAGAAGATTCGCCAATTAAAATTAAGGGTTTATATATGTGGCTCTTTTAAAACCTAATCCTACTTGGAAAAAAAATAATAGACATTCGGAAAGCTTTTGATACTATGGAATGGTCGTTTCTTTTTGAAGTGTTAGAAGATTTTGGGTTTTCTCTGTAGTTCAGGAATTTCATCCTAGAGTTGTTCTTTACTGTTAGAATTGTGCCCTAGTTCAATCATTAATGTGCATTGTCATTCAATTATTTAATAAAGAGGTATTTCATTTCTATGAAATATTATCTGTTTTATGAAGATAAAACTCCATGAATAGTGTTGGGTTGCGTATGAGTTTTTTAAGGTTATTAGTCCAACCAAAACAAAAACAAACCACCCAAGAACATGCATGTACAAAACAGAAAGTTTGGTGTCAAGAAGTATACCTAACGTTGTGAGAAAAACCGAAACTTGTACCACCAAAGGAGCCGAACCAAAAGAA
>CAODLS010529719.1:0-32699 GCA_948243855.1 Flueggea neowawraea
TGATGAACCCTAGGCAGATTATGTGATGTTGGATTATGTTATTTATTCAATTGATTTATGGATTGCGGCTCAATTATGATTTATATTGCGTATTGTTGAATTGATTGTTGCTAGCCTTTCGATTCCAATATTGTTTTGTGCACGTGTAATCAAGAGATTCTGTGTATGATAGAGCATTCATAATTGAGAGGAGTTGCATGCAAACCTAGAGATAGGTCGACATAAATCCTCCGGATTATGGTCAAACCTAATAGTGAAATTCATAGAGCAGATTGTTAAAGCAACGATAGGGGTTTTAATTAGGAGGAGATTCCGGTTAATCAACCTAGTCGTTAGGCATTAGCTAACTTGAGAGAGAGGTTAATATACCTTAGGAATTTCCACGGTCCAATTGCCTGAATGATTGTTTGAATAATGAGTCCTTGTTACTTAATTGGGTCTAGGGGGATTCAGCATCTAGGTACCATCTTCCCATCGTTCATTCTATCGTTTACATTTGTTTAGTTTATTTAGTTTATTTATTTGAAATCATTTATTTTTCCGGCTAGATACTAGAGGAAGAGTGAGTAGCTAATAATCGTAGTCTCTGTGGGATACGACACTCGATACTTAAGGCTCCACTTGCTACAGACAATAGGTACACTTGCCTTAGTCTTTAGGGTTAAACCCTGACAACACCACTCTACAACTAGGGTTTCAGGTTTTACTGAATCTTTTGTCAAATCTGGTGTTGTTTCTGATGTATCTTAATAGATATGAGTTAGAACTTCATAGATTTGAGCTGGGTTAAGAGATTTGACTAGTTATTTGGCATGGGTCTTGGAAGTCTGAGGTTCATAGTTAAGATCCAGAAAGATTTTGACTTTGTTTGTGGATTTGGAGGACGAATCCATGTTCAAGAGATTGATTTGACTTAAGGAGTATGCTTGGTTCCGTTGGGGATCGAATGGAGCATGATCTTTGGCTTGGAAGTGATGGATTCACTTTCGTTTGTTTAGGCGACTTTGAGAGTTGCATTTGTATTTCATATCATGCATTTGGGTATTTGCTACAGTACCGTATTGTGATATTTGTAATGTGCTATGTGTACAACTTCCTATCATTGCCAGCGAGATCAACCACCGATGAGTGGGACTTGACTGGTGCTTTGGCTTGGATTGCCAGGTAAGTGAGTAGCAGCTTCAGATACATTGGATGTGTCTCAAACTCTATTTACTTGTTTTTGATATGTTGGATATATGTATCCAAACATGAATAATCTAAAGGATTGGTTGAGATAAAAATGGTTATTTGTGAAATAATCGGATTTGGATTTGAAATGGTATATATGTATTATATATCGATGATATGATTTAAAGTGTTGGATTGCATGATATGATTTAAAGTATTGGATTGCATGATATGATTTTGTACTATACGATTGTACGTTTTAGTTTTCGATGTATGGACACCTGTGCTACTAGGTATGTAGCCTTTGATATACCAATATCTAATAAAACCCAGCTACCAGGGTTGTCGATAGCCATGTTGCCCTGATCAGGCACATGATCTATTATGGTGGAGGCGAGTCCCCATCGCTATGGCTGGTCCATAGATTTGTGATAGTTGGTAGAGTTCATATCACGCATGTTTAGTCCCTTATCGCCTGTATATGTTTTGACATGAAAATGATGATTTAAAATCTTAAATGATCTTAATACGCCTTGGTGCATGTTGTTTGCTGTGATTGCAAATGGTTTCGAAATGGATTTTCGAAAGGCTATTATTGTATAGCGTGTATATTTATATATACTATGAATACTGCTTGTGGAATTTGCGAACTGTTTTCAAAACAGACTTTGTGAGGCACATATGAGGCGCTCTAGAGTGTTATTCCTTACTGAGATTCACTCCATTTTATTTTCTGTTGTGGAGGATTTTATTTTCCAGGTGCACAAATTTTGGCTTTGGCATTCATTCCGCATCTTGGACACCAGTTTAATTTACTATCATAACTTTAATTGTTTTAATTATAAAAATGTTTTTCCAATAAATGTTTTGGAAATTAAATGATGGTTAGAATTTCTGAATCTCTGGAAGGCTTGTGGGGATGGACCAGGCTTCCATAGACGCTCCGCCTCTTACGCCGATCAAGGTCCCAGGAATGGGTCGTGACAATAATCAAACTATTTGACTGCAGCTGGGCATGGGGGAACCTGCTTCAAATCAGGAAGGATCTAATGGATGGTTTTGTTTATACTTTGGGGGATGGACATATTTTTTTCATTTTGGTTTGATCTCTGGTTTCGAGGTAATTCTATTGCCTCCATTTTTCCTTATCTTGCTTTTCGTGACACTGATATACCAAAAAATGCAATTGTGGCTGATGTATGGAATTCTTCTAAATGGCTACTACCTGAACCTTTAAATGATGACATTGAAGCAGCTTGGATGGAGATACAAACTGTATCTCCTTGTGCACTCAAGTCTGATAAAGTAACATGAAAATTTACTACACATGGTAATTACACTATTAAGAGTGCTTGGAACTTACTAAGAGCTAAAACTCCTCATGTTTCCTTGTTTAAGTTAGTTTAGGAACTTAAGCATATACCAAAACACAACTTTATACTATGGCTTGCTCTCAATAATTGCCTTGCAATGAAAGAATGACTATTTCAGAATGTCGGGTGGGGGGAGGGTGTTTAGGATGACATGTTTTATGTCAACAGGCATCGAAATGCATTGAGCACCTATTTTTTGCTTGCCCTATGACTTTAGTTATTTGGCTCAATGTACTGCAGACATTTGATATACACAGGAACATATTGTCTTGGCGTCGAGAAGTGTGTTGGTTTTCTAGGAAAACCAAAGGTAAATATTTCCTTTAAGAAAAAAAGTAGAAATATATTTGCAGCATCCATTTATTGGATCTGGAGAATGAGGAACAAAAGAATTTTTTAGCAACAAAGTTTCACAATTAAGCAGATTAGTATAACTATTACAAAAGTGGTCTTGTTGAAGTGTGGATCTTAATATTTCGATTGATTTTTTTGCATATTCTAGGTCTGTGATGACTTTTTGCTTAGTGTTTAGTGATTTTTTTTTGTTTTAATTAGTGTTGTGAGCCATTGTTTCTTGGAAAAAATCCACCAAGGTCCCTGAAGTTTAACCATATCTCTTGTGCGGTCCCTTAATTTTTAAAACCCTTCGGTTCAATCCCTCGCTATTAACTCCGTTTATTTTGTTTAGCAGAAAATACAAAAAGATAAAATTACCCTCAATTTTAAAATTAATTTACTCTAAGAAACCATTCAAACCTTCTCTCACAAGATTTTTTCCCTCTCCATATTTTCTCTCTCTCTCTGTCACTTCTCTCCTCTTCTCTCCCTTGTTTCTTCACCACTGCTTTCTCTTTATCAATCTCTATCTCCTCTCACCCCTCTTCCCTAGACTCAAAGTCGATGGTGGAGAGTGATAGCAACAAAAAAGTGGAGACAAACGAAGATTAAGAGGGAGGTGAGGACATTAACCGTTGAAGGCGAGACGAGCAAATATTGAGAAGGAGGTGAGGACAGCGACCGTTGAAGGTGATATGAACGAAGATTGAGAGGGAGGTGAGGACGGCGACGATCTGGGCAAGTGAAGAACGAGGAAGACTCGGGCAGGTGAAAAACGTCGCAGATCTGGCGGCGGCAAAGAAGAACAGGAGTACGGGTTTGGTTCTGGGTTATGGGTAGGTGAAGAACAAGGCAGATGTGGTTCACTTGCATAATTGTTATGAAATTCTATTTTTTTAACAATAAGATCTAGGTTTGCCATTTCACAGGTGAAGAACGAGCCAGATATGGGTTTGCCATTTCACAAGTGTTGAATTGTTGTTTAAAATTTCGTTTTGAGTTGTGATGACAAAGTTTGGGAAGCTTTTGAGTTTTTTAGTTTCTTGATTTTTGGGTTTTAAGAACTTTTTGGGATTTGAATTTCTGGATTTTTGTTACTTTAAATTTCTATAAGGGTTTTGATTCTCTATGTTTTGATTCAAAGAGAGAGAGATCAAGAGAAACCGACGAGTTTTGGGTGCAATGGTTCAATTTTGTCTTTCAATTTGTTGATTTTCTTGAGGTTGTTTTGAGATGTGGGTTTTGATTCAACTAGCCAGAGTTTTGTTTTTGGTGAATGTGTGATGTTAGTGATAGGTTTTCAAGTTTGGAGTTGGTGGTGGTGATGGATGGGTTAATGTTGATTCAAGTTTTGTTCTTGAATGGTGGTTTATTCTATTCTGGTGGGAATGTGATGGAGTGAAGGAGATAAGAGAAAGGGTATTTTTTTCATTAATTTTTTAAAATTAGTAGGTCTTACGTGCCAACGTTATATTTGACTAACGGTGACGGATTGAGGGACCAAAACGAAGGGTTTTGAAAACTGAGAGACTGTACGAGAGATATGGTCAAATCTCAGGGACCGGTGTGGATTTTGCCCCTGTTTATTTTCTAATTCTTTATCTCTCTGTTCAGATTCGAGTCATAGCTCATTAAAGATTGGGAAAGGAATGATAAATTTGTAACATAACACTCTGTATAGAATTCTATTCATTAATGAGATTCTTCCTTCCTCAACAAAAAAAAATTAAGTGTTTGGCCATCTAAGAATTGTAAATATAGATATTGTGGTCCTATTTTTAGGTGCCACCAACTGACCTATAATAGTATCCATAATTCATGCATCTGCAATCTTCAATAAGTATGAC
Organism: Flueggea neowawraea; assembly: GCA_948243855.1. Taxonomy (NCBI): domain Eukaryota; kingdom Viridiplantae; phylum Streptophyta; class Magnoliopsida; order Malpighiales; family Phyllanthaceae; genus Flueggea; species Flueggea neowawraea. The sequence goes on from CAODLS010529719.1 coordinate 4,727, forward strand.
CAATGGGTCGATAATTTAGTCACAGTGAATTTCCAATAACGTATGTAAGTATGACTGACCAATAATGGAGTCAGAATTTAAACTAAGCAGATGCTGAGTATAAATATATAGCACAAAAATGCTCATGGATGATATATAACACCAAAATAGAGAAATTTAGGTTTTAAAATTAAGTAAAATAACCCACCACAGGTTGAAACGATTGGCAAAGGCGCGATCTAGTGCAAGCAAGGTCCCAAGTTCGATCCGAACAAACCTCACTCTAATTTGGACTTACACTAGGTGCGTTGGAACTCTTTGATATACTCGTATCAAAGTGGGGGCTCCAATGGTGGGTTGCTAGACTAGTTATCTTGGAGTTTAACTTGCTCGGTGGGCTAAGTCCGTCGAGTAAGGATTCCTCATCATAAAAAAAAGTAAAATATATAATGTAATTAATTGATGAGAATATTTGTCAAACAATAGGGCTTTAATTTTTCAAATAGTAGGATTTTATTTTGACTGTCAAATTAAGTTGTAGATGGTAATTTAACTAATATTAAAATTAAAAAGACCTAATTAAAAAATATATAAAATCTCAACGACCAAGCAAGAGTTTGAACCCCTACTTGTCCTTGAGTGGTTGCACCATTGTGTATGATTTAAACCTAAATAATGGCACTCCAATAGGGGGGAGAATTGGAGCTTTAAAGAATTTGAAATCTTTATTGAAATTCTTTTGCAAGTTAAACCAAAAATCAAACTTAAATGCGAAAGTAATAAAACCACCAATTCACAAATAATATATAGCAAATTTAAAGTAAAGTAGAGAGAGCAGGGAAGAGAAAATAAATTTAATTTATAGTGATTCGGTCCTCCTTGAGATCCACTCAAGAATTTCAATCCACTATCTCTTCACTTGAGGGTGGAGCGAAACTGTTTACACACTTGTTTTTGCAGGCTCAATAAGCAAACTGTTACACCTTGTTTTATGGACCAAACAAGAAAATCAAACCTCTAGTTTTTGCGGATTTAACTAGGTAACTGTTTACCTTTAATTTTCTAAGGCTCACTAGTAATCACTCTTATTTTTCAAGGCTCAACAAGGAAACATGTACAACCATCAATCAAATACTTTGATTATTACAAATTGTGTTCTCAAAATACAGATTATATGCTCAACCCAACCAAAGAATAATAGCAAATAAAAATAGCAAGAGTGTGTATTAAAATGAGAATGAGAGAAATAATGAGAAATAAAGATAACAATGTTTGTCCAAAGTTTCTCTCTCTTCTTTTGATGCTGTAGATGTCTATTTATAGCCTTTTTGGAGTTTGTGACGTTGGAATCAATAATGTAGCCGTTGGAGAATAATTTCAAATGTTGTATAGTGCTGACATCATCTCGTTTACGTGCTTAGAGCTTTCGTCTACGTGCATAGAGTCATTCTTGAATACACTGCATCATTTATGGAACGTCTTGTGTACTTTATACCAGATACTAAGTGCATAGACCATCTATAAAGTGCTTAAGACTAGATAATAAGTGCTTAGATGATTTTTTTTCAAGTTTGCACTTTTAATACTTCACGTGACTATGTCAAGGAATATTCAAATTCAAATTCCCGATGAGTTTCTTGAATTTGTCAGTTTTTGGAACCCAGTCTACGTGCTTAGTATTTTATATTAAGTGCACAAAAGCTAGTATACATGCTTAGTATTATGTACTGAGTGCACAAAACAATTTCTTTAAAGTCTGTGCATCTTTTCAGCACTACTTCTAAGTATTTAGAGATGAGTTCTAAGTGTACAGAAGCCATTTTCAGCACAATCATTTCCTAGACTATTCTCTAAGTACTTATATGCCACCTTTTCATCTTTTATGGATGTTTTGCGTTAATCATCATCAAAACCGAACTTAATATATGACATTTCAATATATAATTGAGAACTAATGAAGACAATTTTATCTTTTGTTTTTATTTACAAACCTTTGCTAAATATATCTAAAATGACTAAAAATCTCATTTACTTTCAACTCGCTGGAGTTTCTTGGTCTATCAATTGTTACTTTTTTTTTATTAAACTAGTTAATTTAACGTGTGTGGATTTATTACATATTATATACTAATGTTACAAAAATTCCAAATAATACTACAATTAATAATTAACGACATTAAAGTTATGATAGTAAATTATTTAATTAACTTAGTTTTATTTCTCTTAAATATTTTATTGACTTAATTTAGTCCTTTTTTAATTTTTTTTATTATGGTGATGTCTTTTAATTTCATGATTTTTATAGTCTACGTCTAGTTTTGATTTTATTTCTTTAATATGGTTTATGTGAAGTTTTTTTTTGAAGATATGAAAAATATTATTCTTTATTTTATGTTAACATCAACCTTTTGTAGATTTTGTTTTTGTATAAACTAAGCTTAAAATTTAACTTATTTAGGAATGGATAAATTGTTAATTTCATTTGAATTAAATATATGGTATATAAATCATGTAGACCGCTTATCAAAAAAAACAATCATATAGACCAATGATTATATATTTATAAATTAATTTTTTCATTTAAAATATGTAATCTTTTAATTTTCATTAATATAAGAAATTAATTGTTTCTAATCTTATATTTCTTAAATTTTCACTTAAGTTTTAAAAATTACTCAATTTGTTTTCAATTCGACGATATAATCGTGTATGAATTAAGTTGTTTGTCTAATGGAATGAATTATAAATTGGCATGTACTTAAGTTCATTATCATAAAATATTAATTGATCAATCAATTGAGATTTTTGTTACGTTTAGAATTCGCTTGAATACATTATCATATGACATTAATTTTAAAATAAATAAAATTAATGTAAGGTTATATATCTTGAACAATTAATTGTATATTTATAAATTAATTGTTTCAATTAATTGAATTATCAATAATTTTGCGACGAATTAGTCACAATGAGGAATTTTTCCAACCAATTCGTTGTAAGAGTGAAGTTTGCGACGAATTGGTCGCCAGTTGCGACCAATTCGTCATGAAACGATTAATTGTATATTTATAAATTAATTATTTCATTTAAAATATTCAAGCTTTTAATCTTCATTAATATAACAGATTAATTGTTTGCAATATTATATTTCTTAAATTTTCACCCGATTTTTGAAAATTACTCAATTATTTTCAATTCGACGTTATAATCATGTATGAATTAAATTGTTTGTCTAATGGAATGCATTATAAATTCGTGTGTACTTAAGTTCATTACCATACAATATAAATTAATCAATCAATTGAGATTTTTGTCGCATTTAGAATGTGCTTGAATACATTATCATATGATGTTAATTTTAAAATAAATAAAATTAATGCAAGGTTATATATCTTGAATTTTCACTGAATTTTTCAGAAAGAAACTATTACCCAAATATATTTTCAAATTGATTAATTTTCAATATTAAAATGTATGATATTATAACATTAATTTTCAAGCCTCTTGATCAACAACTTCATATATATGGAATTTACAGCGTATAATTGAAAATTATTACCCTATATGTTGAATTTTCTCTAATTTTGGGACAAATTGGTCACAATTCTGAAATTTTGCGACCAATTTGTCGCAACAATGGAAATTGCAACAAATGGGTAGCAAATTTAGCGACCAATTCGTAATAAAATGATTAATTATATATTTATAAATTAATTGTTTCATTTAAAATATTCAAACTTTTAATTTTTATTAATATAACAAATTAATTGTTAATTTTTTATGTGGAAATTGGATTAAACGTTGTAATTCTTATAGTTTGGACTAGTAAATATTAAATATTTTTTAAATATTTGAGGTCTAAAGGTAAATGTTTAATATATTTTCGAATTAATTTAAACACTAAATGTTTTATTTATTTTTTTCTATTTTTTGCGACGAATCCGTCGTAACCACAGAATTTTTTGGCGGTGCTTCGAAACTTTTACGAAATGTTGGTTGGCTCTCTTTGATTAAGTTACGACCAATTGGTCGCAATTATTCCTATAAGCTTCTGGAAATAAACCCTTTTTTCCCAAACTCTGAATAACAGTGACTATTTTCCTCGGGCTTCTCTCTACTCTCAGTCTCTCTAAGACTCTAACTCAACTCTTAAAACCTCTCACAACCCGTCACCGTCGCTCTCTCTCTTAATCGCGCCGCTCTGTCACCGTTGCTCTCTCTATTCCTCGCGCGTCCTCGCGCCGCTGTCACCGTCGCTCTCTCTGGTCCTCGCTCCGCCTTTTGAGGCCGTCGATGCTCTCTCTCGCCTCCCTCTCATTTCCAATCTCTTCAATTTCTGAAACTCTCTCTTTCAAAAACATTTGAATTCTTCTTACGCAGATTCTCTTTCTTCATGTACCAGATCTAAGACGAGTGCTTTCAGATCTGGGTTTGGTCGTTCTGATTTGTTACATGATTTTGTATTTTGTCTTGCTTATGGGGAAGAAAAACCAAAAACTGGAGATAAAAATTTAATGATTTGGTGTCATTTTAGGTAATTTCAGACTTGTCTTTGGTTAATTTTATCGGGATGCGTTTTTTTTTCAAGTGATTTGATTGGTTGACTATTTTGAAACTGAAATCTAATGCAATGAAGAGGATTAATTTTCAGATGTATTGTTCTTTTGGCTTCAAGTATTTTGATTAATCTCAGATTGGTAGGTGTTTTACTCTAGGGTTTGAGGTGAGGTGTTTTTTAACAAGTAAGAGTGACATATTGTCGATGGTGGTGATGTTTATGGAGATTTGCATTGATGATAGGTCTGGTTTCAATTTTTTGTAAAGAAAACTGAAATCCGATGAGAAAAATTGAACTGAAAGGCTTCGATTTCTTAACTGAACGATTCTTCCCAAATCCGATCTTGTCCAGCATATGAGGGAAGTATATCTTAGTAGCATATTTTCTGAAGCAGAGGTTGTGAAATTATATGTGCTTGCCTAATGATGGTCAATTTTTTTATTGCAGTTATATTTTTTTTTGCAGTTATATTGAATATTAAAAGGTACGCAAATGTTTGCTTTAACGAATTTTTATATTGTCGAGGTCTCTGTTTTTTATGCTGGGTGAATTTTCAGGCTGGCTCTGAGGAAACATAGGGTCATTGATATGGTATTTTTTGTTGTCCAACTTGTTAACTGTTTTCTGCAGTTCTCTGAAGACATAGGTATTGTATTATTGAACCTGAGAGGGCATTCAATTGCCTTTGATTTTTGTATTGGGTTGCTTTGATTTAATTGATGTATCAAAGTTATGGCTTCACGTCGGTTTTTGATATTTGATGTTATGTTACGTGCCGTATAAATCCAGAATTTTGTTGATTCATTAACAATTTCCCTTCAAATTCTTAAGCACTTGGGTGGATACGAGAATTGAAAGGTTTGTGTGGTAGTTGGTTAACATAATTGTTTATCAGTGTTATTGTGAATTAAGGTAATTTCGTTCCTTAATTCTTTTTATCTAAGTTTCTCATATAAAATAAATTTAATATGTGTACATATTTATTAATTATTTTTTGATAGGTTCGAGCCTAGTTGGGAGCATATGAGGAAGCGGGCTATTAACTTATTAAGCAGTACAATAATATCTTTCACGTCATTTGGAAATATGAGTTCATGGTAGCAGCAGATCAACCAAATATTTATTAATTTTGTTTTTTTGATAGGTTCGAATCTAGTTGGGAGATGTTGAGGAAAACTAATATTAAGTGGTACAATAACATTCTTTATGTCATTTGGAAAAAGAAGTGCATGGCACAAAAGCGCTACAAACCGAGTCACGCTTCGGGCCATCTCTACTTGACATATCGAAAGCCGATAAGAAGACTAATTAGATAGGTTTATGTAGTTATTATATTTTGTAGTTTCATAAATATTAAATATTTTTAATGTATTTTAACATTTAAATATTAAATATATTTTTGAATTAATTAAGATGTTAAATATTTTTATTTAGTTTTTTCATTTTTTAAATAATATTAAATAATGATAAATACAAAAAGGTATAAAATTAAAAAATAAATACAAAATTCTTTTTTTTGACGGATTGGTCGCAAGGTTTTGAGACGAACTGGATGCAAAGTGTTGCGATAGATTCATTGCAACTTCGTGCGACTAGTGGTGTAATCGAGCCGAGCCGAGAGCTTTGGAGTGTTCAAGTTTGGCTCGACTAAAATCTTTTGAACTCGAGCTTGAACTCAAGCTCTTTTTCGAGTTCAAAATCTTGTTCAATCTCGACTCGTCACAAGACTCGGATAAAATCGTAAACGAGATTTGCTAGTTCAAACTTGGCAAAAACTCTAAACAAACACAATCAAATATAGTTTAATTTAATAAAATCATGTTGAGCATGTAGTTGAACAAAAAACTATTAGAAGTTTCAATTTGTTTCACAAATTTAACTTAATATTAGATCTTATACAAGTATGTTTGTACTTTTATAGGGACGGTCAATTAGTGCAAATTTGCACTTTTGTTGATTTGGTCTAAATATTAAATACTATTTCAAACGCAAGCATATTTTTCACAATTTAATTTAAGATATATATATATATACACACACACACATACATACATACATACACACACACACACACATACATACATACATACACACACACACACACATACATACATACATACATACATACATACCTACCTACCTACATACATAACGTGTATATATATACATAAATAATCATACAAACGAAATTGTTCACGAGTTTGCTCATGAACACACAAAAGAGCCTGTTTGCGAGCTTTTCGAACCGAACTTTTGAATGTTCAAGCTTGACTCGTTTATTAATTCGATATTAAAATCTTGTGCCGAGTCACAAACGAGCTTTTATAGAGTCGAATGCCGAGTAGCTCACGAATAGTTTGACTCATTTACACTCCTATGTGCGACTAATTTGTCAACAAAATTTGCGACCAATTCGTCCTAACAAGGATGGTTGACTTGCCCACCTGTTTGCGACGAATTGGACGCAAAATCATTTTTGCGATGAGGGTTTTTGTGTTGAATTTTTGCAACTAAATCTTGGTCTCAACAACTGTTTTGCAACGAATTTTCAGTTTTTGCGATGGATTCTTCCAGTGAAAAAACGTCTGTTTCTTATAGTGGATATAGTTAGAACCGATAACCAAACCAAAATATTTAATTAAAAAATTTTATTATCATTAACATCACTTTGTTTCATATTCGTTTTCACATTATAAATTGTCATAATAAATTATAACTTTATCAATAATAACGACGACGATGATGTAATCTTTTATGGTTTGGAACACTGGAAAGAAAATTTAAAATTAAAGTAACTACATGGTCAAACTAACACCATAACTTGTACTACAAGAGCCATGTAGTCCTCAGTTACATGTCTAACTTTTTTAGGTCTCTAAATTGTTGGCATTTGAGCAACCAAAAATGCATGAGGATGATAAAGTATTATTATGACATATAACTTTGATTTTAAGATGCATGTTCGACAACTAAATATTAACTACATGGCCTCCACCTCCACAGCTCAATCAAGCTCCTCCCTCTTATGATCCTCGGCCACTTCTATACGTAGAAAACTTGCCTCCCCAGTGGAAGGTCGAGGACCTCGAAAGAACTATCAACAGTCATGGCATTCAAGCAATTGTTCGTTTGGCGGTGAAGCGGAAACGAAGGGCTCCGATTTGGATACATACGATTACACCAAGATTTCGCATTCCTTAATTCAATCCGGCTATCAACTCCATCGCCATTGGTGAGCATCGACTAAGGGCTTACAAGGCTAAATATCCCGATGGAAAATCTCAGCGCATTGATCGTAGCGTCACTACTCGCAAGCCAATTCCTCAAGACCCACTACTATAAAATTCTAGTGGCAAGTCATATTCTGCGGCAGAAAAGGTATGTGCACAATCTGATGTTCAACATGGCAGCAGCGAAAATGTTCATCTTCAGAAGAATTCTCCGACACCGATGTTTAAGATTGCACCAGAGGAATGTCCGGTATGGTTGGATCATGCCATTCTTTGCACTCTCAAGCAACTTTCTGATTTCCTTCGTCAAGCTTTTGTTCGAGCAGGTATTCCTTTTCGCGAAATATCTTTCTTAGGAGGCAAAGACGTCCTTATTATGTTCAATCATGTTGACGATCTGAACCATTTTAAAGGGTTAGAAGGGTCACGCATTCCTATTTATTTCAAGGAATTCAAGCAACCAAATCCATCTTTTATTTGTAGACATCCATTAGCATGGTTTGATATTCATGGGTTGAAGGAAACTGATATGGAGATACAACAAGACCGGGTGCAAATTCAATTGGGAACTCTCAAGATGATCCAGCATATTTGGATCCAAGTTTTATCAGTCCCAGAAATAATGGAATATCAGCTTTAGGTGGTCATTCATATGGCCCCGTCAAATCAAGGAATTTCGATCTTAACAGATTCCTCTAATGGCATTTCAGATGGCGCAATTTGTGGAGAAGATTTTAGGGAAATAATTGAATCTGTAAATCCTGATTTATTAATGTTAAATCAGCATGGAAATAATTATTCTTTTGTCCCTCAAAATCAGCATATCTCCACTCCCACATTTTCGGAAAAGGACTCCGGCTCCAATATCCCAGATTGGGCTTTTTCCCATACAAACCAGCAACTCAGCCAATAAGAGCACATGTTACGACGGGCCTAGATGAGCAATGCATTGCGGGATTTTACCACATATATAACAGTTTTAGAAACTAATTACATATAAAAACACTACACATACCCTCTTTCATCTATAGATAGTATTACAATACTATTTACAATTCAAGACAAAAGTGAACAGATGTGATTCTCCTACAATTAATTCAGGAGGTAGAAAGGGAAAAGTGGTCAACAAACACCGATATTCATTATCAAGGAGACTCCAACCCACTACCCAATTTCAAATTTCAAAATTCCAATTTCAAACAATTCCAATTTCAAAACCAACAAAATCGGTAACAAAAACCACGCTGTTTCGACAAAATCACGTTTTTACATATCCAAAAACCAAAAATTCTCGCTCCAGCAAATTCAACAGCAACAAAATCTCATTTCACCAAATACTCCCAACGCTGAAAAGAATGGAAAAAAGGGAAAAAAGTAAGCGAAAATTTTCCATAAGCAACATATACATCAAGTATACCCACAATAATACATAAATCATAATACTCACATATACCACGAATATCACGTTAGTATTAATGAAATACTATCACCAATAATCGCAAGACATTTAAAAACCCCATAAGAAAACTCCCATCGAAAACCCATAAGAAACAGCCCCCAAATGGTTCTGCGACGACAATGTCGAGAGAATTTTTGTAGGAGGAGGACAGTAATTTAAAACCTACACCAACATGCAAGCCGAACACATCCTTTGAATTGGAAAAACCCACAACAAAAACCCACCGAATCGTTTGACACCAGAAGAACGGAAACAATTTCAGAAAGTTGAAGAAACGATAACGTAATCCAGTCTACAAATCGAGGAAACCAACACAGATCAACAATAATAATGGAATATACTTGAAATATACAATTAAAACCAACACTTTATGCACCAGTAAGAAGCAAAACACACTCGATTCGCACCAACCGTAATCACCCTAAAAAGTCTCAACAGGAACGACAACCGTAAGATAGGGATCATATAAACCAACAAGTGATTAATCAAAATCTTAGATTAAGTGAAAGTAGAAATAAAATGGCACGAAAGAATGAGGAGATGAAGCAGAAAGTGGTGCACTACTACGATGAGACTGAGAGTGAAGATGAAGGATCAAATTTGAGTGGAATTGCAATTGAAAAGCTAAACATTAATGGAGTGTTTGGTCGCAAGAAGAAACTGCTAGTGCTTGGACTAGGAGGTGGATCACAACAAAACTCCTCCTATTTTTTTTTTGAAACAATTAGCAAGAAAATAGGAATACGAAGATAATAAGAAACCAAGACTGTAATTCTCTTTCTTAAAACTGTACAGCCGTCTAATTTAGCAATTTTAATCACAAGGTGTCTTCAAGTGCAAATAGTTAGTCTTACAGTAAAATATCTTTAGAAAAGAGTCCATTAGAGCAATATGTTTCAAAAAAGGTACACAGGATGTAATTTCCACGTGCGGTGACCAGCAACAAGAAGATGTTGGGCCAAGTTTCATAACTGTCCATAAGAAGAAAAAGAGCCGTTTACAAATTCACGAAATCCAGAATCACATATTATCCATTCAAGTGGCACACTTTCAATAGTTTAGTACAATTTTCAAAATCCGCATATGTCACAACCCATTTCCGAGCTATGGCCAATGTGCAAGGCGAACCGTCTATGGAAGCTCGACACATCTTACACAAACCTCAGAGAATCAGAAATGCTACCCATTTAATTATCAAAACATTTATATAAACGTTGATGGTAAAACATGTGAATATATATAATAAATATAAAAATAAAATATCAGTGAAATCAAATACAAAAAATATAAATTATATATCAGATAAATCAAAAGGCAAAATAAGAAAACCCAGTAATCCAACAACAACTCGATGTGGAGCTCTAAAACAAAAGAAGAAGCCTAGCCAAAATAGCGTCACTGACCGATATACAAAGCCTTACTGAGCAAGATGTCAAACGGTTGTTGAGTCAAAAGTCAACCTACATACAAAAGTAGATATAGACAAAGAAAAACAAATGGGGATTAGGGCCCAATGAGGAATGACACTCCAGAGTGCTTCATACGTGGCTCACAAATACTGGCTTGAAAACAGTTTAAAATACCACACGCAAGTATAATAAAGAGTACATATATATACACACACTACATAAGTAGTAAGGTTTCCGAAAATATTTCGAAAACGTTCGCAAATAAAGCAAACAACACGCACAAAACAGTTGTGATACTAATTATAGTATCAAAATAGAACCTGAGTATACTAGCGATAAGGGAACCAGAAACAGAGATATAACAGGTGTGGGCTCCACCACCACCCAAGTGCATAATATATGTAGACTACGCCACAAATGAAATCATGCGTCAGGGCAAGACAACATGGCTATCAACACTCCCTGATAGCTGGGGCTTCATCAGAGCATTAATATACCAAAGGCTACGTACCTCGTAACTAGGCGTCTCCATATCAAAAACAAGTAATAATAATAATATATACAAAAGCAAGGCATGCAAGCCAGAGTCAAAAATAGAGAGAAGATATATAGACCATATATCGAGTTTTAAAAACAAAGACTGATTATTAATTCACATAACCAATTTATTATTTGGGTCAATCCTCAAATTAGTCCAATTACAAAAATATAAGCCAAGCACAACAAAAACAAATACAGTTTCTAGACACAGCCTATGTGTCTGAAGTTGTCATTCACTCACCTGATAGTCCAAGCTATAGCAGTCAAGCACCACTGGTGGGCGACTGATCTCGCTGGCACGGACACGAAGCTGAAGCAAAGATATTGGAAACAAGATATATCAGAAACAAACAATGAATGACATTAGTACTATGGCTGTACCGAAATGCATGCACATACAAATGCAGACTCAACACTCAAACAACTCCCGAAATTCCATTTCGGTCGATGATACATCAATAATAACCCAAAGATCTAAATCTGTGTAAAATTATGATTTGGTCCTCAAACTTTTAAAAAATTATATACTAGTCCTTAAGATCTTGTAAATTTACAAACTATTCCTCAAAGTTCTCAGAAAGTGCAAACAAGTCCCCCAACTCTTGAAATTTGCAAAATATCAAAAATGACATCTTTGATTCCTTGAAACCTTGATAACTCGAGTTAGCATGAAGCCCAACTCGAGTTATCTAGACCTCAGATTACTCAAGTTAGATGAATGCCTAACTCGAGTTATCCAAGCATCGGCTTACTCTAGTTATCCATTTGGTCAACTCAAGTAAGTCATCTTTTCAGAATTCTCAAAACTCGATCCAACTTGATTTTACTGATAAAAATTCCAACCAAACACCTACATTAACTCCAAACGACCTCCTGAACATGAAACTAAGTTCCAAATAACCAAAACAACTTGTAATTATCCAAAATCGACCCAAACCGAAATCATCTAACTCATTTATGATCATCCCTAATTCTGGTAATTAAAGGCCAACTCTAAGTGTTTCTAGACTTTCAAATGCACGATCTAGCAACCCCAAACACCCATTTCAATAGAGGCATCACAGATCCAACTCTATGAACATGCACTTAAACCCTAACATGCACATCTTGCAAAAGGATGAAGAATTGAAGAAATGAAAGGGTTTAGAAGCATAATCTTACCTCTGAGATGATGTAGAACTAAGGAGAAGCAACTGAAATACAATCTGGACGAGTTTGGAGTGTTTGAAAGTGAGAGAGTCGAGTAGAGTCAAATGAGTCGGGTTTGAGGTATTTATAGAATTTCTCTCCGAACATGCTCTAACTCGAGTTACATACTCTCTTACTCGAGTCATCCCTTCCCAGATCGTTCTGGGTTCATGGATTACTCGATTTATCCAACAGCTTACTCCAGTAATCTAGACCCTATATAGCTTGAGTTACATAAATCACTAACTCAAGTTATCCAACCCCCACATAACTCGAGTTACTTACTTTTCTAACTCAAGTTATCACTCTTGAAACGCCAAATTTATAAGGATCCAATCGAAGATCTACAGAAACCCTATCGGAAAGAGCGGGATATTACAACGTATACCCACAAATTTATAAATTACATTTTGACGGCCAAGATTTGGAATTGTTTAAAACTTATTTAGAATTTTTTTAAAATCTGCTCATTTTTTGAACTTGTTTAAAACTTATTTACATGATGTTTTTATGTTGTTTAAATGTTGTTTTTTCTTGTTTTAAAACTTGAATGTTGTTTGTATATTGTTTATATCTTATTTATATGTTGTGTATATATTGAAAACAACATATAAACAATATATCAATAACATATAAACAATATATAAATAACATATAAACAATATGTAAAAAAAAAATAATATATAAATTATAGATTTATTTATATATTGTTTTCAACATGCAAACAATATATAAACAAAAAATCAACAATATATATCTTGTTTATATGTTATTTATATATCATGTAAACAAGGTATCAAACAACAAATCAACAACATATAAAAAAGATAAATTTGTTTATATATTGTTTTCAACATATAAATAAGATATCAACAGTATATAACAACATTCAAACAATATATAAATAAGAAAAGACATATAAATAAAATATAAGTAACATAACATGTCCGCACGAAATAGTTTGTCCGTACGAAACAAATAACATGCCCATGAATTTAAAAAGTGGTATGCATACGGACAAAATATTACAAAGTATATCTGTAATAAGTAAAAGCTGCCCATATGAAATAAATTTTGCAAACTTTTGTTAGTGTATCGCATAATTACCACGAAGAAAAAAGGATTATTAAATTGTGGATTTTTGAACACTCAAGGCTTACTTGGTTCAATTTCCCAGGAAGTAATTTTTTGGGAAGTTACTTCTTAGAAATTTACTTCCTGGAAAGCATATATTAATTGTATTTGGTTGGAAAAGTAATTTTTTAAGAAGTTTGATATTTTGTATTTGGTTGACAATCACACTTACCGAGAAATTGCATTATAAATGTCTATAATACCCTTGTATCAAACTCCATAAAAATAATAATAACAATACTAAATTAAATAATACCCTTATTATAATATATTTTGAAGATATTAAAAATATAAAATATTTTTGTAACTTCTATAAAAATTGATCTATATAAAATAATAAAAAGAAATATTTATGAAATGATTTATAAAATTTAGGAACAAATAGAAATATGTAAGGAAATAATATTTTGATGTTATTGTCGTAATTGTGCATTGTTGGCACTCTGAAAGTTGGACTTCCTGATGGGGGGTGAGGTGTCAGGAAGTTACTTTACAAGGTCAGGGAAAGTTAATCAGTTCACTTCCCGGGAAGTTGAACTTCCTTTGTTCAACCAAGCAAAGGAAGTTCTTACTTTCCAAAAAGTTTGCACTTCCTCCACTTACGTATCCCTAACCAAGCAAGCCCTCAGTTGACTAGGCCTTTGCTTTTCGATGATGACATTAGAAAACATCGTTCGGGCCAAGATGATGCAATCCCAAATGCAACCAATTAAAGGAGGACTAAGTGCATAGGTTTGATAAAGAATTTACATACAGATGACTAGGACATTAAGACGGACAAGATAGAAAAAGATACCACGATTCAGAAGTGGAATCAAATAGGATTCATCACAATATCTCTTGGTTTTTAATATATAGGATTCAGGTTCTTATAATCTCACGAATGGTTTTACTTGATTTTACTCTTTCTTGCAACAATTTGTTTTAGAGAAATAAATTTCAATGGCCATGACTTAAAAAAAAAGTAAGGGAAATACTTGCTAGCTAATTTGTTGGACTTAACCAACCGAAAATCGTTTGATGACTCATTGGCCAGTGGCTATTGTCCTCAAATCTCTCTCTGTAATGTCCCGCTCTTTCCGATAGGATTTATGTAGATCTTCGATTGGATCTCTAGCTTTGGGTGTTAATTTGTTTTTGACGTTTCAAGAGTGATAACTCGAGTTAGCATGTAAGTAATTCGAGTTATGTGAGGGTTAGATAACTCGAGTTAGTGCATTATGTAACTTGAGTTACATGGGGCCTAAATTACTCGAGTAAGATGTTGGATAACTTGAGTAATCCATGAATTCATAGTGATTTTGGAAAGGTTAACTCGAGTAAGAGAGTGTGTAACTCGAGTTAGAGCACTTTCGGACAGAAATTCTATAAATACCCCCTACCAGACTCATTTGTCTTTATTCGACTCTCTCACTTTCAAACACTCCAAACTCGTCCATATTGCATTTCAGTTGCTTCTCCTTAGTTCTCCACCATCTCGGAGGTAAGATTATACTTCTAAACCTTTGCATTTCTTCAATTTTTCATTCTTTTGCAAGATGTGCATGTTAGGATTTTGCGTGCATGTTCATAGAGTTAGATTCGTGATACCTCCATTGAAATGGTTGTTTGGGGTTGCTAGATCGTGCATTTAAGAGTCTAGAAACATCTAGAGTTGGGCTTAAATCACCAAAATTAGGGATGATCATAAATGGGTTAGAACATTTTGGTTTGGGTCGATTTTGGATAATTACGAGTTGTTTTGGTTGTTTGGACTTTAGTTTCATGTTCAGGAAATTGTTTAGAGTTAATGTGGTTGTTTGGTTGGAATTTTTATCGATGAAATCAAGTTGGATCGAGTTTTGGGAATTTTGGAAAGATGACTTACTCGAGTTGACCAAATGGATAACTCGAGTAAGCCGAGGCTTGGATAACTCGAGTTGGCATTCATCTAACTCGAGTAATCTGAGGCATAGATAACTCGAGTTGGGCTTCATGCTCGAGTTATCAAGGTTTTGAAGGACCAAATATGTTATTTTTGGTATTTTGCAAATTCTAAGAGTTGGAGGGCTTGTTTGCAATTTTTGAGAACTTTGAGGACTAGTTTATAATTTTATAAGATCCTGGGGATTATAATGTAACTTTTCAAGTTTGGGGACCAAATCATAATTTTACATAGATTCCGATCTTTGGGTTATTACCAATGTATCATCGACCGAAATTGGATTTCAAACGTTGTTTGAGTGTTGAGTCTGCATGTGCACACATTTCGGTACACCCACAGTACCAGTGTCATTCATTGTTTGTTTCTGATATATGTTATTTTCGATATCTCTATTTTAACTTCGTGTTTGTGCCAGTGAGATCAGCCACCCACCAATGGTGTCTGATAGTTATAGCTTGAACTATCAGGTGAGTGAATGACAGCTTCAGACATATAAGCTCTGTCTCAAAACTGTATTTGTTTTTGTTGTGCTTGGCTTATATTTTTTTAATTAGACTAATTTGAAGATTGACCTAAATAATAAACTAGTTATGTGAATTAATAATTAGTCTTTGTTTTTAAAACTCGATATATGTTATATATATCTTCTCTCTATTTTTGACTCTGGCTTGCATGCCTTGTTTTTGTATATATTATTATTATGATTTGTTTTTGATATGGGGACTCCTAGCTACGGGGTACGTAGCATTTGGTATACCAATGCTCTGATGAAGCCCCCAGCTGTCAGGGAGTGTTGATAGCCATGATGTCCTGGCATGACGCATGATTTGATTTGTGGTGTAGTCCACATATACTCTGCACTTGGGTGATGGCGAAGCCCACACCTATTATATCTTTGTTTCTACTCCCGTATCGCTAGTATACCCTAATTCTGTTCTGATACTATGATTAAATTACAAATGTTTTCGTGCGTGCTATTTGCCTTGTCTGCGAATGTTTTTGAAATGTTTTCAGAAACTCTACTACATATGTAGTATGTGTGTGTGTGTATATATGTGTACTAATCAGTCTTTGTGAGGCACGTATGAGACACTCTAAAGTGTAATTCCTTACTGGGCCTGACCCTCGTTTGTTTTTCTTTGTCCATAACTACCTTTGTGTGCAGGTTGACTTTTGATTCTACAGCCGTTTGGCATCTTGCTCAGTGACGCGTTGTATATTAGTCAATGACGCCCTTTTGTCCAGGCTTCTTCTTTTATTTTAGAGCTCCGCATCGAGATGCTGTTGGGTTACTATGTTTTCCTATTTTGACTTTTGATTTCTCTGATTTATTTTATATTCTTTGTTTTTGATTTCACTATATTACATTTTGATATATTTATAAATTTATACATTTGTTTCAATATTAAACATTTTATTAAAAAACTTTTGATAATTAAATGGGTAGCGTTTTTTATTTTCTAAGTCTTGTGTGAGATAGATCAGGCTCTCATAAACGGTCCACCTTGCACACCGGTCATGGTCTGAAAATGGGTCGTGACATATGTGGTATCATGGCCTATATTTTTGTAAGTTTAGGGTCGGTGTGGAGCATAGGTATCTTTGATCGAGTCTATCTGATTTGCCTCTGTATATTCTTCTGATCTTCATTTTGGCACTGTGGCGGTCACATGCATTTTGACATTTGCATACACGATTCTATTTGTTTGTAGGAATGGATTGTCCTTGAGGTAGAGGTTGTGGTAGAGGCCGTGGGAGGCTGGACGTGTGCCTATTAGGGCCGTGGGAGGCTGGACGTGTGCCTATTAGGGCCGCTGCTCATTCTGTTACCCATCACCACGATGTGCACAGTATGCCTTGGTTGCAGCTCCAGCACCTCAATAGCAGCAGTTTAAGATTTAGCAACTTCTCACAGCTTAGATGGAGATGTTTGAGCAGATGACCCAAGTTCTCGAGCATATGGAGAGGGCTCATCCAGGTCTGGTAGCTGGAGATCAGCTAGTTTTGCCAGTTACAGTAGCACCAGACCAACCAGCTGCGGCACCATTAGTTCCTCCACTGAAGCCTGAGGTGGCAGCACCAGCACCATTACCGGCACCTGCAGTACAGTCGGCAGATCCTGAGGCTTTTCTAGCTAGATTCATGAAGCTCATTGAGGGAAATGTATGAGAGGACCATGATACTTTCACTTTCATGATTGAGCGATGTTTTAAGGCTATGGAGCTCACCTATGAGGCAGCAAAAGTTAGACTTGCTTCATTCCTCTTTGATGGTCGAGCTGCCAGGTGGTTGTAGGATCGAGAAGCTCATAGGATTGTTAAATAGGATGAGTTCAAGAGCAATCTCATGTTGTTTTTTCTTCCCCGGAGTGAGGGGGAAATAAAGGCATATCAGTTTAATGAGTTTCACTAAGAATCGGGTATGTCTGTGATTGAGTACGAGGACCAGATCAAAGAGTTGAGCAGGTATGCACCTGTTGATGCCCGTGGTGAGGAGGCCTTAACAAGGAAGTTCTTAAATGTTCTATTGCCTAAGATTATCATAGTGGTGGCAACCCTGGGTATGACTATAGTATCATAGATTTCTGAGGTTGCGAAATGCATGGAGTATCAAGCTACGAGGCATCCGAGAGAGCCCAAGAGGGCAAAGATTGAGGGCACATCTGGAGGCTAGCAGGGTCGTGCATAGAGTTGCCAGTCTAACTATAGATGCAGGAATTCCTCTAGAGGCCAAAGATAGGGACATGGTTCCGAAAGTAGTAGTGCGGCATAGCCAGTTGGGCGTGCCAGAGGACAGAGTTCGGAAGGCTCGTATTCACCTTGCGAGACCTGTGGGAGAACACACCTAGGGACTTGCAACTGGGCAGTGGGTCTCTGTTTTCATTGTATACATCTAGTCTACAAGGTGGCTGAATGTCCTGTCAAGTATGGTTCAGGATCACGGACAGTGCAGTCAATCATTGGAGGTACAAGCGCCGCTAGCATCGGAGCGGGCAAAGGCTCAGGCAGAGGTACAACTGCATCTGGGAGCCACAATTAGATTGGTCAGGGTGGTGACTGTGGCGAGGCCTGTTAGAGTAGTTCTGCTGCAGGAGGGCATACCAGACTGTATCATCTGACTCGTTAGGAGGCGCAGACCTCCATTGCGGCAGTGACTAGTACGCTATCCATCTCTGGTATTTCTGCTTATGTTTTATTTGATTCTGGTGCGTCGCATTTATTTATCACACCATATTTTGTTGAGTATGTTGCGTTAGTAGTGTATCCGTTAGATAGATTATTGGAGGTTTCCTCACCCTTGGGCGACAAGATCGTAGTGGATTCTGAGGTCCAGGGTTGTGCGGTTACCTTCGATGGGCATAAGTTGACTGCAGATTTGAAATTATTGGATATAGGGGAGTTTTATGTGATATTTGGTATGAATTGACTTTTGACTTGGCATGCTACTTTAGACTGCTTTGCCAAAAGGGTATGCTTTTGGCCGCCAAGTCAGAACGAGTTCTGTTATCAGGGAGAGCGTGATAGTGTCGTACGGGGTAAGTGTCAGCTGTTAGAGCATAAAGGATGATTCACCATGGTTGTGAGGTGCATTTGGCCTTTGTGCTCACTGAGCCGCAGAGTTCAGAGTTGAGACTAGAGGACGTGCCAATAGTGTGAGAGTTCTATGATGTGTTTCCTGACGAGTTACTAGGACTACCGCCAAAGCGCGAGATTGAGTTTGCCATAGAGGTGCAATCGGGTGCCGAACCGATATCGATTTTACTGTATCGGATGACACCAGTGGAGCTGAAGGAGTTGGAGACTCAGGTGAGGGAGTTATTGGATAAGGGTTTTATTCGACCGAGCATTTCACCTTGGGATGCATATTATTTGTAAAGAAGAAGGATGGTAGTCTAAGGATGTGTAGAGATTACTAGCAGTTGAACAAAGTGACAGTGAAGAATCGATATCCACTTTAGAGGATAGATGATATGTTTGACCAGTTGCAGGGTACTCAGTGGTTCTCCAAGATCTACTTCAGGTCAGGGTATCATCAGTTGAGGATCAAAGGTGAGGACATTCTGAAGACAACTTTTCGGACTAGGTATGATCATTATGAGTTCCTAGTGTTGTCGTTTGGTTTGAATAACGCATCAGCAACATTTATGAACTTGATGAACAGGGTGTTCTGGTCATACTTGGATCGTTTTGTTATTGTCTTTATAGATGACATCCTGATATACGTTAGGAGTAGGGAAGACCACGAAGAACACCGAGGTCAGTTTTGCACACCTTGAGAGAACATCAGATTTATGCTAAGTTCTCAAAGTGTCAGTTATGCCTCGAACAGGTAGCATTTTTGGGACATGTAGTGTCCAAAGAAGGGATGATGGGAGACCCAAAGAAGCTAGAGGCAGTACTCTGTTAAGAGAGGCCTAAGACCATTACCGAGATTAGGAGTTTTCTCAGGATGACCGATTATTATAGGAGATTCATCCAGGATTTTTCCAGGATTGCATCTCCTACGACTCGATTGACTCATAAGGGAGTTAAATTTGTGTGGTTTGACTCGTATGAACAAAGTTTTCTGAAATTGAAAAAGTGTTTGACCAGTGCACTAATGTGGGCATTATCGACAGATTCTAGAGGATTCGTAGTGTATTGTGATACCTCGAGAGTTGGATTAGGTTGTGTGTTGATACAATATGGCAAGGTGATTGCCTACACATCGAGACAGCTTAAAAGGCATGAGCAAAATTATCTGACACATGACTTAGAGTTGGAGCCAGTTGTGTTTGCACTCAAGATTTGGAGGCATTACCTGTATGAAGAGAATTTTGAGATCTTCACAGATCATAAAAGTTGGAAGTATATTTTCGATCAGTGAGACCTGAATTTGAGGCAAAGACTTTGGTTGGAGTTGCTAAAGAACTATGATTGTACCATATCATATCATCCTGGCAAGGCTAATGTCATGACCGATGCTTTGAGTAGGAAATTGATGGGAAGTTTAACTCACATCGCAGTTGAGAGAAAACCAGCAGTGTCATAGTGGCAAAGATTGATGGAACATGGAGTCGAGTTATAGTTTGACGACTCTGGGGCTTTGCTTGGACATATTGAGGTGATGCATGTACTATTGGATCATATCCGAAAGGCTTAGAAGGAGGATTCTGAGATGCAGAGTTTGATTGAGAAAGTTAGATCATCTGATGTATCTGGGTTTAGTGTTGATGATTCTAGAGTATTGTTGTTTGGAGCGAGATTATGCGTACCATATTCTGGTGGGTTATGTGAGGAGATTATGACTGAGAGCCACAGCTCTACATACTCTATACACTCAAGTACATTAAGATATATCGAGACCTTCGAGAGTTCTACTAGTGGCCAGGGATGGAGAAGGACATAGCTGAGTTTGTTAGTAGGCGTTTGACTTGTCCGCAGGTCAAGTTTGAACACCAACATCCTTCTGGATTGTTGTAGCAACTACCTCTTCTGGAGTGGAAGTGGGACTGCATCACAGTGGATATTTTAGTAGGGTTACCAAGGACATCCTCTGGGTATGACTCCATTTGGGTGATCGTAGGCCAATTGACTAAATCGGCACATTTTTGCCTGTCAAGACGATATATGGAGAGGCATTATTGGCGAAGTTATACATTGATCGGATTGTATGTTTGCATGGTGTGCCAGTCTCTATAGTGTCTAAGAGAGGACCTCAGCTTACATCGCAGTTTTGGTGTAAACTACATGAGGAGTTAGGTACTCGATTGGATTTCAGTACGACATTTCATCCGTAGACTGACGGTCAGTCCGAGTGCATGATTTAGACTTTGGAGGATATGTTGAGAGAATGTACTGTGGATTTTGGTGGGAGTTGGGATACTCACTTTCCTTTGGTCGAGTTTTCGTATAATAATTAGTATCATTCGAGTATCGAGATGGCACCTTACGAGGCTTTGTACGGTAGGAAGTGCAGATCTCCTCTTTGTTGGGTCGAGGATGGAGAGAGAGAGTCGTTGGGACTAGATCTTATTTTGGAGACTACTGAGAAATTCAGATTGATCCAGAAGAGGATCCAGACTACTCATAGTCATCAGAAGAGTTATGTTGACCCAAAGCGTAAACATTTGGAGTTTGATGTTGGGGACCATGTGTTTATCAGAGTATCACCGATGAAAGGTGTTATGAGATTTAAGAAGAAGGGCAAGTTGAGTCCGAGGTACATTGGTCCGTTTGAGATTATCAGCCATGTTGGGGCAGTTGCTTATGAGTTGACATTACTGCCTCAGTTGGCTTTCGTTCATCTAGTATTCCATGTATTGCTTCTGAGGAAATATATTTCAGATTCGTCTTATGTATTGTCACCACAAGCTGTCGAGGTTCGACCAGATCTATCGTATGATGAAGTTCCTGTACGGATTGCTGATCGACAAGTCAATAGACTCTGCAACAAGGACATCCCTTTGGTGAAAGTGATTTGGAGACACAATTCTGATGAGGAGGCCACTTGGGAGGTCGAGGACGAGATGCGGCTCAGATATCTGCACCTGTTAGATTCTACTGATCCTTAGGTCAACGTGCTTTTTTCCTGTCTCTCTTATCTTGTTTATGCATCTTTGCATCTCTGTTTCTGCATCTCTGCATTGTTTCTGCATGTTTGTTTCTGTCTCTGTATTTGTATCTTTCTTTCGACATGTTGGAATAGGTTTTGTTTCTGCATCGTCATTTTTGGGCTTTTTGCACGTTGGTTGGGTAGTCAAGTGTTGATTGGATGATTATGAATTAGGTTTTGTTTTGGAGATCTAGGGTTGATCTTAGCCTTGATTTGACCTATTTCAAAATTCGAGGGAGAATTTCATTTGATGGAGGAAGTACGTAATATCCTGCTCTTTCCGACAGGTTTTCTATAGATCTTCGATAGGATCTCCAGCTTTGGTCTTAATTTGTTTTTGGCGTTTCAAGAGTGACAACTCGAATTAGCATGCAAGTAACTCGAGTTATGTGAGGGTCGGATAACTCGAGTTAGTGCATTATATAACTCGAGTTATATGGGGTCTAGATTACTCGAGTAAGATGTTAGATAACTCGAGTAATCCATGAATTCAGAATGATTTGGGAAAGGCTAACTCGAGTTAGAGCACGTTCAGACATAAATTCTATAAATACCCCCTACCCGACTCAATTGACTCCATTCGACTCTCTCACTTTCAAACACTCTAAACTAGTCCATATTGCATTTTAGTTGCTTCTCCTTAGTTCTGCACCATCTCGGAGGTAATATTATGCTTCCAAACCCTTGCATTTCTTCAATTTTTCATTCTTTTGCAAGATGTGCATGTTAGCATTTTGAGTGCATGTTCTTAGAGTTAGATCTGTGATAACTCTGTTGAAATGGTTGTTTGGAGTTGCTAGATCGTGCATTTAAGAGTCTAGAAACACCTGAAGTTGGCCTTAAATCACTAGAATTAGGGATGATCATAAATGAGTTAAATCATTTCGGTTTGGGTCGATTTTGGATAATTATGAGTTGTTTTGGTTGTTTGGACTTTAGTTTCATGTTCGGGAAATTGTTTGGAGTTAATGTGGGTGTTTGGTTGGAAATTTTTCTGTGAAATCAAGTTGGATCGAGTTTTGGGAATTCTGGAAAGATGACTTATTCGAGTTGTCCAAATGGATAACTCGAGTAAGCCGAGGCTTGGATAACTCGAGTTAACATTCATCTAACTCGAGTAATCTGAGGCATAGATAAATCGAATTGGGCTTCATGCTAACTCAAGTTATCAAGGTTCTGAGGGACCAAATGTGTCATTTTTGGTATTTTGCAAATTCTAAGAGTTGGGGGGGCTTGTTTGCAATTTTTGAGAACTTTGAGGACTAGTTTGTAATTTTACGAGGTCTGGGGACTAGGATGTAATTTTTCCAAAAATTCGGAGACCAAATCATAATTTTACATGGATTTCGATCTTTGGGTTATTATCGACGTATCATCGACCGAAATGGGATTTCGAGCATTGTTTGAGTGTTGAGTCTGCATTTACATATGCAAGTATTACAGTACAGCCACAATACCAGTGTCATTCATTGTTTGTTTTTGATATATCTTGTTTCTGATATCTTTGTTTTAGCTTCGTGTCCGTGCCAATGAGATCAGCCGCCCACCAGCGGTGTCTGACTACTATAGCTTGGACTATCAAGTGAGTGAATGACAGCTTCAAACACATAAGTTGTATCTCATAACTGTATTTATTTTTGTTGTGCTTGGCTTATATTTTTGTAATTAGACTAATCTGAGGATTGTCCTAAATAATAAACTGGTTATGTGAATGAATTATCAGTCTTTGTTTTTGAAACTCTGTATATGGTATATATATCTTCTCTCTGTTTTTTACTCTAACTTGCATGCCTTGCTTTTATATATATTATTATTATTATTTGTTTTTTGATATGGGGATGTCTAGCTATGGAGTACGTAGCTTTTGATATACCAATGCTCTGATGAAGCCCCAGCTATCAGGGAGTGTTGATAGCCATGATGTCCTGGCCTGATGCATGATTTGATTTGTGGCGTAGTCCACGTATACTCTGCACTTGGGTTATGGCAGAGTTTACACCTGTTATATATTTGTTTCTAGTCCCGTATCGCCATTATACCCTAATTATGTTTTGATACTATGATTAGTATTACAAATGTTTTCGTACGTACTATTTTCCTTGTCTGCGAATGTTTTCAAAAACTTTACTACATATGTAGTGTGTATATATATGTACTTTTTGTTATACCTGCGTGCGGTATTTTAAATTGTTTTCAAGCCAGTTTTTGTGAGGCACTCTGGAGTGTCATTCCTCACTGAGCCCTGACCCTCGTTTATTTTTCTTTGTCTATATCTACCTTTGTATGCAAGTTGACTTTTGACTCGGCAACCGTTTGACATCTTGCTCAGTGAGGCGTTGTGTATTGGTCAGTGACACCCTTTTGGCCGGGTTTATTCTTTTGTTTTAGAGCTCCACATCAAGATATTGTTGGGTTACTGGGTTTTTCTATTTTGACTTTTGATTTCTCTAATATGTTTAATATTCTTTGTTTCTGATTTCACTATATTATATTTTGATATATTTATATATTTATACATGTGTTTCGATATCAAACGTTTTACTAAAAATGTTTTGATAATTAAATGGGTAGTGTTTTTTATTTTCTGAGGCTTGTGTGAGATAGGCCGGCTTCCATAGTTAGTTTGCCTTGCACTCCGGTCATGGTCCGAAAACGGGTCGTGACACTCTCCAATTTTTCTGTCCAAAAAACTTGGCCGTGTGGAATAAGTTTGCCCATTTAATCAATCCTTTTCGAGGATGTTTGACATTTCTCTAAACTAGTCGCACAATGCTTAGTTGGGTATAGCTACCACGTACTTAGAATTTTGGTTTCTTTTTTGAAAAATGACGAATATTTCGACCAAGAAAATTCATGCTTATTTAAAAATGTAAGACAAACAGATGATCAAGTATACAAACGGCTTTCTTAGGACCTTAGTTATTTTAAGAGATCATTTGTTTTTTTTTTATCCCAACAATTAACGAATTGTTGTACTTTCACTGACAATATTTTTTCCACTGGTTGTGGTTTGGACTAATAATATTTTTGACTTACTAAAAAAAAGTATATATGTAATTTGCCACAAATTAAAAATTTAGGATTCTTTCTAAGCTTTTAAGAGCTAGCTATAAGGATATGCCATTTGAATCATCCAACTTATGTTGTAAGATTACATTTTCCATAGTTTTTTTTTTTGCAATTTAGGAAAATTTGTGATCCCTCCGTATTATACATGACGAACAATAAATCAAATAATTTATGTATTTAAAGCATTACACAAATCCGTTATGTATCATCAATAAAATATTATTAACAAAATATTGCTAATGTAAATAAAATAATGATAAATTTGATAAATAAAAAGTAAAAAGTGAACCCTCATCACTATCATAAAAATTAAGAAAACAAAAAAAAATTGTAATATTATTTTCTTTACCATAAATCTAAACTATCACGACCCACAATCGAACTATGACTGGCATACGAGATGAACCGAATCAGAGGCCGACCCATCTCGCATAAGTCTCAGAGAACAAAACGTCTACTCGAATTCTTATTATTAGCTGGCTTGTTGGTCATATTAAAACAATTTAAATAAAATAAGTTTTGAAAACAACATCCTTGAATAATAAAACTTAATCATAATATCAAAAATACAAAATAAATAATTATAAGTAAAATCCATTAAACCAGTATATTAGCATATACAAATCCATAATCCACTTGTCAATGTGGAGTATCTAACATAGCTGATAATCAGTCTCGAACAATAGGGCACTCATTGTTGACAATGACACCTCACTAAGCACCGAAGATCGGATGTTCGTTATCTACAGAACCTCAAAATGTTAAGAGAGCGGAGTGACTAAACTCAGATAGGGAGGACACTCCAGATTGTCCCTAGGACTCACATAAACTGTTTTGAAAATACTTTCAAAAATACTACATGCAGATATACAAGTACGTATACATATACATGCTAATGTGTATAATAGAATTTTCTGAAAAATTATTTTGAAATCCTTCACAAACAGAGCAGACAATAGACAATAACACAAATTAAATAAATACTAAATTAGATAAAATTATTTAATTTTCAAAACATAATTTAAATATAATATTTACTTCTTAAAATATTTACCGAGTATAATAATATTAAATACCAAACATATTACTTATTTCCAAAATATATATCAAGAATAATAATATAGTTGATGGGACTGGAACCAGACAAATAGAGTCACCCGCACTCTGTAATAGTCACTTAGGCATGGATAGGTTACTTAGTCACCGGATAGCTACTTAGGTATCTAATATAGCCACTTAGGTAAATGACAACCCTCTAGGCTGGTGTTAGCCATATAGGCAACTGATGAAACATTAGTATACCAAAAGCTGCGCTATCTCGTAACTAGGTGTCTCATATCAAAATATTTTATAGATTAAATTTTAATGTATTTTAAAATATACAACAAGCATCATGCAGAGCATACAGATTATTTACATAAAATGTACTTATTTTCAGAACCAAAATATTGAATAGAATTCTTATCTCAAAAAATATACTTATATTTAGACAGAAAATATACTTAATAAATTTCAGAGACTTAATACTTAGTTCAAAAAATATACTTAGTTCAGAGCAAAACATTTATTTCAGAAAACATAATGATTTCTAAATCTGGTTTCCATAACAAAGGTTATCACATAAATTAGATTTTATTAATACCAAACCATTAATTAATCTTAATTATATGCAAACGTCGGAGCACAATAAAGACATATATAATTTCAGAAGACACAGCCTATGTGTATGAAGCTACCATAACACTCATTTAGACGTTGAGCTAATAATTTAATCGTGGTCCACTGGTGAATGGTTAGTTGCCTCGGAAATCGAACAAAGCTAAACACAAAATTTACTATAATAGAGTCAAATACTTTACTGTAGCATTATAGAATATATGAAATGCAAATGTGATTCCCAAACCCCCGACGATGTCATAAAACATATCTCGATCAAAGACCTAACGCTCTCGCCTCAGAAAACGAATATTTTGTAAAATTATTATAAGGCCTAAGACCTCAAAAAATTACAAATTAGTCTTCAAACTTTTCAAAACTTATAATTCAATCTTCCAAGTAGTCAGAATTTTCAAATTATTTCTCAAACTCTTGGAAATTGCAAATCTATCCCTAAACTCTCAAAATTAAAAATTAATCCTTAAAATCTCCAATATTCCAAATCTGACCCGAACATGCCAGATGTCAAGTTTAGACCTCCAATTCTTTATGATCATAACTAGTCCTCAAATATTCAAAAATTTTGCTTTTGGTCCCTTCTATAGAAAATCACCCAAAAACACCCTACTCTTGAGTCAACCGATAAAAATTGTTCCCAATCACCTACATTAAATCTAATCGACCTCAAGAACTCAAATCTACGATTGATTTTGTCACGACCCATTCCCAGGACCATGACCGGCGTACGAGATGAACCATCTATGGGAGTCCGGCCCATCCCGCACAAGCCTCCATAGTACAGAACTTCTACCCAAATATCATATTTAAAGAAATATGAAAAAAAATAAAAGTATAGTCTTTGTTTATTAAAACAAAACATATATAACATTAAGTGCGGAAATTATTTCAAATTAAATCATTTGAAATGTTAGAAACATAACAGAAACCTAAACACATCCCACAGGAACCCGGTGTGGAGCATCTAACAAATCATACAAATGGGCCCGGTCAAAAGGGCACTGACCGCAACATCAGAATCCCTCACTGATTATCAAAAGACAATGAACATAATTCCCC
This sequence comes from Flueggea neowawraea, assembly GCA_948243855.1. Lineage (NCBI taxonomy): Eukaryota > Viridiplantae > Streptophyta > Magnoliopsida > Malpighiales > Phyllanthaceae > Flueggea > Flueggea neowawraea. The sequence continues at coordinate 32,544 of CAODLS010529719.1, forward strand.
AAAGTCACCTGCAAGATGATAATAAACAAGAGACAAAACAAACAAAGAAAAAGGGTCAAACCCTGTGAGTGAGGGACAACACTCCAGATCGCCTCATACGTGCCTCACAAAGACTGGTTTGAAAACCATTTGAAAACTAACACATGCGGTATACGA